>OY757544.1:4014230-4094230 GCA_963584105.1 Alviniconcha strummeri
CACAACTTGTCCCTAATATGTCTCATGACATCTGAGGACATTAAGCATCAATTCATCATCATCATTGCTCCTACCACGTAGCGCAAAAGTGACGGCAAGTACAGTACAGAGCTCCGAGACAGAACAAGTCCCACAAAGCTACTTTCGGCAATACGCACAGATACCTTTCTATAACCTGGGGGTAAGTAATCAAGTAACTTGGTTTTTTTACGCCCAGTCAGCCAGGTGTCAGACATCTACTGGACTGATTCATTTGCGTGCGGTTTGACCACACCTTTCCGGACGATTTTTTCGTTCAATGTCGGATTTTTCTGCCTCGATTTTCAGCTGTCACATACCTTAGGAAATAGGTTGGCATTAAATAACGGCAGCACATAAAATATAATCATGACACCAGACGAAAGATAGAAAGTTCGTCTATTTAGTCTATATCCACGTTGATTTATTCACCGATCGGCTTCATCACACCACACCGTTCTGCAAAGATCTGCCACAAGCTGCAAAGTTCTACGATCGTGTGAACCCAATGTTTGAAACTTCTGCACTTGGAACGGGCACACCGAATCTACTACCAATATTATTCAGTCGATCGTATTTTTGTTAAAGTACTGTTGTTTATACAGCCTGTTTGGTTTGTTGATACTGTTTATTGCTGGTCACAGATGCCTCAACAATAATCTAATTCAACCTGCCGCTAAATTGCCAGACTCTAAAATTTTGACTGTCAGGTCAGCACATCGTGTCTGCTAAAGTTTAGTAGTAGTAGTCTATAATCATACAGAAGAAACTGTCTAGATCTTATGCAAAATTAAACGCAGTAAAAACTGCTGACACAGGTGCGCTACGGCCATCTGAGCAGGTGCACCACTGCCATTTATAGGGGTAGCGATGGAAAGTTTGTAGGTAGGTAGTCCAATAGCCCTGTGGTTTCGTATCCCATCAGCTGGAACCAATAATAATTTAATAATTTTTTCATCGACGAGAAAGGTATGTAAATTGTTATTCACATGTGTGGGGTAAGATCGTATGTGTTTATACATAGCTATGGTGGCAGAATGAAACACATTAATTACAAATATATAAACGTAGAGGAGTAGCCGGTGGATGCGCAGGCAAGCCTCTGTCTTTGCAGCAGCACATCAGTACTGTCTGCCGGTCAGGTTTCCTGGAGCTTCGGAAAGCAACTCAACCGCCTGGTTAGTTTCCTCCATTATAACCTCGTGTCTGGACTACGGCGGTACCATTCTCGATGGGCTACCGGTATCTGTCTGCGTCTCTTAGTATCTATCGGCCATCTCATTTTCTGCAATCCTCCCTTGAAAAGCTTCTCAAAATCCCCAAAATCAGTCTCAAAACAATTGGTCAGCTCTCATTTACATTTTTGGCCCCTATGTCTGGAACTCGCTGCCTGCTGATCTGAGAAACGCTTCCTCACTTGCCTGCTTTAGATCTTAGCTGAAAACTCACTTGTTCCGTCTAGCTGTCAACTAATCTGTCTTTGAACCGATTATGACAAGAATCTAGCACTCTGTTTATATATGTTTCAGAGAAGAGGTGACATGTCTGTACATGGGTCGTTGACTGGAAGGAAGCCTATGGATGAGGCTTGGGGGGCGGGGGTGGGGAGTGGGCGGCTGGTGAGAGTTAGGCATTGGGGAGAAGAGAGACTCAAAGGGAGAGAGTTTTTGAGAGAATATTGGTAACTAGCTAATTGTAATACGTATTTGAACGGGCGATGGGGGACTGATTGGCGCGCGTGTGTGTTTCTTTGTGTAGGTGTGGTGTGATGTTAATGGGGAGCGGGGATAGCTCAGTGGTTAGAGCGCCGGACTCGTGATCGAAAGGTCGCGGGTTCGAATCCCTGCAGGAGCGGCGGGAGAATTTTCTTCTCCAGGGTCAATTTTCTGTGCTGACTCTTATTTCGATATCAGTTCCACCCATGTGTTACCGCAGTAGCACGTAAAAGACCACTGTCTCTCTGCCAAAAGTGCAGGTGACGGGTTACAGCTAAATATGCATGCACTTTACGTATGAGGCTTTGCATAAAGTGACATAGTGCATGGTTGTATGGTGTACACAAAACGCGCCGAGATGGCAGCAGTTTCATGTGGCACTAGCCATGCCAGCGCTGTAAATATACCACTTCGGTGGATATTCAAAAACGCTCTATAAAAATCTATTCACTCATGTAGAATCACATGCGAGCGCAGTAAGTCTGCTCGAGCGCTATATAATAGCGATCAACAACAACAAAAACAACAATACTGTACTTAAAGTAGTTTTTTATTTTTATTTTATTTAGTTTTTTATTTAAATGTGTGTTAATGCGATTTTTGAAGAAAAAAAAAATCAAAAAAATCTACAGCGCAGTGAGCTTTACTCATTTGAGAGAATGGCGCTTTATAAGAACTGTCTCCTCCTCTTCTTCTACTTATTTAAGTGTAATGTGCATCGTATTTCACTGCTTGCAGCGCAGTCCTGCCGCTAGAGGCATCTGGCCGCAATATATTCCAGACAGTCTCCACAAGCTTCGTTTTCCAACTTGGTAAGTCTACTGCTCATTAAAAGGAATGTCATAATTATTACATAATGTTCAAAAATACGGTCATTATCAGGGGATACAATTTTCCGTGTCAGATTGGCACCGTATTTCATTACTAAAATCGAGGTTGCACCGATGCTTACATTAACTATGAAAAACTGATCTCAACGTTTGACGGCAAAATTCCCCAAATGTAGTCCTTTGGAACAGCACGGGCTTTGCTGTCGTTGTCAAGGCACTGAGATAGGCAGAGTCAGCCTCCAGGTGCATTGTGAATATACCCCTTTGTCCCGTGGTCGTACGGCGACAACCAATCAGATTCAAGTACCAAGTTTTTGCAACTCCTCCAAACCGGACGTAGTGGACACTTTGTGCGAATCCTTTTGGATGCCCACAGGGTAACCGATTTAGCAACATTACTGGTTCAATCCGTTGAGAATCAAGCCGCCGACACCAGGCTGGCCTTAGTTGTTATATTGGGGGATATTGTACATGCGTGTGCGCGCGATCCTATTAGCGCGAGCGCGCATGCGATCCTGTGCCTCCGCGCGCGCGCCTGCGCGCGCGTGCGTATGTGTGTGTGTGTGTGTGTGTGTGTGTGTGTGTGTGTGTGTGTGTGTGTGTGTGTGTGTGTGTGTGTGACTATACAGTATGTTTTTTTTTTATGAATAAGTATGCTTATTAATGTAGTATTATGCCAATGATTACTTAGTATTATTGATACTATTATGGCTCATACATCAAGCAGAGTTTGTCGTTTCAGTTCTATCTGTGACACCTCGGTGAAATTGATCAGCGATCGAACCTCCTCAGGGGGCTACCTTTGTTGTGATCAGTGCGTAGGGGTGTGAGCGTGGCTCGCTGGCCAAGATTTGTCCGCCTTTATCCGGGCACCTGCACAGAGAGTCTGGCTAAATTCACGTCTTCACGTGATGTATAGTCACGGCTCCTTTCTTTTCACGCTTTTTCCTTCTTCTGCTTTTGATTCATCACAGCTGTATGGGCCTGTATATTTAGTAAATATTATAAAACTTTATGTTCGCTAGGCTAGTTAGCGTTGTTTGACGTTTGCAGTTCCGTTTGAATTGCTCAATAACTGCACGCATGCGTCATTTTTACTCGTTTGAGGGGTCGAATATCGCTTATTATTTTGCCCGTCGTGGGTATCACTGGCTGTCCCCATTTCTTCTTCCAGGCCGTGGAACGTTTGAGTCTAAATGGCTTAGATCCAAACACAAAAAGGTTCAAACGAACGCTTATTTATTTTCACACGGACACACAGTATGCAAATTTTCGGGGAAATCCCATTGTCAAGCCACAATCTTCCAAGCAGTGAACAAGCGACGCAAACTCAACCAAAACAAGATTATTATTTTATCTCTAATTTTCCATCGTTTTTAACCGTTTATCTGTTGTTTAAGTGTCGTTTTGTGGCCCGAAAATTTGCATTCTGTGTGTCCGTGTCAAAATAAATAAGCGTTCGTTTGAACCTTTTTGTGTTTGGATCTTGTTTTAGAACGCTAGCAATATTCTGTTTCAGATTACTATTTTATTTTATTTTTATTTTTTTAATCGCTTAGTTTCTTATTTCGTAGGAAATGTGATGAAATAACTCAAAACCCAGTGTTCTTTGTCGAATATTTTATGTAAATTTCAGAAAAGAAGAAGAAATCCATTGTGAATAATTGCGCACTACTTCAGAAATCGGGAATGTTTGTATTACGGCCTACTGCTAAAAATAGTGTGCGTTTTAAATGTGTCAAACAAGTTTCATAAGGTTGATTATAAAAATTAAATAAATGATAACACACACACACACACACACACACACACACACACACACACACACACACACACACACACACTGAGTATACTCAGCAATGCTTTTTTCGGGTTGATTTTTCTACGGTATCACATTGGTCAGCGAGTAGTGTTAAACAACAAGTAATATACCACATGTTGGATACATGTTTTAGGAACAAATGATCGCCTGAAATGTAGTTAGATACGACTTTGTCAGTGATCGAGCAAGACTTTACCATCCGGTGTGGCATCTACAACGAGGAAAAAAGGTGGTTCACGGAAAAGGGTCAGATAATCAATGTAACAGGTCAGATGCACCGCCGTCCATAGTGGTTAGTTCTGGGGCTATACTAGCAAACACCCAGCTGCCATCCCCGTCTAGAACACACACACACACACACACACACACACACACACACACACACACACACACACACACACACACACACACACACACACACACACACCGCACTCTGTGTTGCGTTTTAAAACTCTCTCTTTTAAGAACTGGTCGAACAAAATCTCAATCGGCATGTGTGACCGATTGCTAATTCTTTTTCCGATATATGCTGATATTAACCAGTAAAATATCGGAAATTAGCGGTTAACGCGAACCCTGCTTTACTGATATGTGATTGGCTGAAGCGTGGGGCGAGTTAAGTTCACCACGCATAATTATGGCAGACGACCAGTGTAAGAATTACAATGACCACTGCAGTGTCAGCGAAAGGAGAAGTTCGAACGCTCGACTTGTTCATATAGGGCATTAACAAATAGACACAACAGCACAATTATCCAGTTTAAACTATCATCTGAAATTGTTTCTTACGTTGAACATTTAATAATTACTTTGTAAAATATTACCAAACGTGATGTGGCTAAAACTTGCGCGATTAGAAGTAAAAGAAAGCAAGACCAAACTGTATTTCAGCTGCTGACAATGTGGTGAGCTCGACTCATCAAGAAAACAAACTCCACGCGCCAGATTAAATCTAATGCACACAGACACTATAACCACTCAGCTATTCCTGCTCCGCTAACATTAGATGGAAAGAATCTTCCTATACCTAGTATGAGCAAGCATTGGTTGTTTTAATTTACGCAGAAGAAATCTCTCTCTCTCTCTCTCTCTCTCTCTCTCTCTCTCTCTCTCTCTCTCTCTCTCTCTCTCTCTCTCTCTCTCTCTCTCTAAGCGTTCGTTTGAACCTTTTTGTGTTTGGATCCTGTAAGCTTGTCTGTACCAACGACTGCGTCACAAGCAATTGATAAAGAAAAACATTATCAGCAATATCAGGAGCCGTCAGTTTACAAAGACAAGGTGGACGAAAGCAAGCAAACAAACCAAAAAAAAAAAAAAACGCTTTAAGTCAAAGTACTTTCTGCAAGTATCGACTTATCCGTCGTCAACGGGTAAGTCAAAAAACGGATAACTCGAAGAAGAAAACAATTCCCCAGCACGTTCGACTTAAGCGAGTGTAGAAAACTGGCCAGACCAAGACTGAAGGCCAGGCTCATGTATCACCCATTACCCTCCTACACAAGCATCGATTTACGCACCTGGCAACGGAACGCTCCAGGAGAGATATCTGGGCCGATTACGGGGGGGGGGGGGGGGGGGGGGAGCAGGAGTTCCTTAATTAAGACACACCCTTGCGTTGAATGAATGAATGAATGAATGAATGAATGAACATTTATATATAGCGCATAAAAAACTTCCACACAAAACCTTGCGTGTTCACAGCGCCAAATACACACAGTGCATACATGTAAGCTCTCGCAAGCTAAAACTACCGAAGGATAAAATATGAAGGCGTTCGGTGGATATGGGCGACGGGGACATTCCAACAAACACAAAGCCTCCTACTTACGACGGAAAGTCAAGTTGGGGAGACTTCAAAGCGCAGTTTAAAATAGTAGCTCCGAAGAACTAGACGGAGCAGAAGAATCCGCGGCCGCGAGAGATCGCAGGGCTCGGACTGAGACCGCCGAGGAGATTTGGAATTGACGATTGGGCAGAAAGTTCTAAAGTCATCGATGTCTGCGACCGGAACTCTGGATCACGACTGGACTCCCGGAGCACAATGGTGGCTGACAGCTTTCTTTAGAGGCTACTGGATGTAGTCTCAGTTGCGGTCCGCGGGTGATGAGGGGGACCGACTTCGCTGGAAGGGCCGGCGCGCGCGCGGGTCACCAAGTTTTGGGGCACGCCCATGCGGGTTTATGGGCAAGACAGTCGGAGGCGATCACTGCAACTGAAACGAGGAAGAGCTGTTTCATCAAGTCCCCATGTTGGCTGCATAGGCAAGCTCTTGGAAACCGGTGCATGTAGCATCAGGACAGCGCGCCCCAAGTCCGGAGGTACACCTGAAATATTTCCTGGGGAGGAGGGCTCCGAGGGGAGACGTGGTTTCGTCTCCCACATTGAACTGATGCACTGACGCCCTGACTGTATCTGCGTTCGGAGCCCTAACAACGACAGATCGGAGCTTGTTCATCCCTATGCCGGAGAAGGAAAGTCGTTTCAACTCGAAGCTTAATCATCATGTCAATAGACCCCTTTCATTTAAATCTCCGCGCATGCGCAATGGAGTGGCGTACGCGATTTGCCGGAAGTAGGGGCAACGCGTCTGCTGGGTTGCTGGCCGAACGCATAGCCGTGTTTCCCTAGTACTAGCAGTAGTGAAAATCTCGCATTTTACGGCAACAAGATGGGTTGATTGATCACTAATCCACTGCACAACTGGTCGAACAAAAGCCAGGAATTCAGCGGAACGTGTGTCCTTTAATTTCAGTGACAAGGCAAAATATCGCAATCGGCGCTGACTCGAGAACGATCCCCAATCTGTTGGAAATGAAGTTTTTGTTTGTTTTTGTTTTTACCTTTTCTTTTCTTTCTTCTCCATCTCAAGTTACTCCAGTGCACCGGCTGTGTACTTAATTATTACAGTATATGTCACTGTTGTTAGAACGAGAGCATGTGGTACGTGAGAGAGGCGGGGGACTCTAGTAACTGCATTATTGAGGAATGAGTGAACAACTGCTGGTGAGGTTGACAAAATTGAACAGTTCTGGGGAAATGTACTCACCTATACGACGAAACACAAGGAAACACAAACGCTTTCGACAGAAAATTGTCTTCATCAGGTGTGAGAAGATAGACAGATAATAATAAAAGAAGAAGGAAACAAAGAAGAAGACAGACAAGAAGGAGCTAGCTGATGTAACAAAAATCACCAGCTCCTTCTTGTCTGTCTTCTTTGCTTCCTTCTTCTTTTATTATCATCTATCTTGTTACACCTAATGAAGACAATTTTCTGTCGAAAGCGCTTGTGTTTCCTTGTTTCCTTGTGTTTCGTCGTACGGGTGAGTATGTTTCCCCAAATCTGTTCTATTCTGCATTATTTAGGTTTTGCCAGGATGTGTCAGTGTAGTATGCATGTGAGGGTGAGGGTGTTTTCCTTAATTTTACGTTTAATTTTAATATATATATGTGGAAGTTGCACTGTTAAGTGAACTTGAGTTTAAACACCAAGTGACCACGGCTAGGGGGGAGGGAGGGAGGCGGGGGAGGGGGGCAAGAGAGCACTGAGGTGCCGGGGTGTCCAGAGGAAGCGGGATGGAGGGAGGGGAGGGAGAGGTGTCGTAGCGAGTAGAGGATGGGAGGGCCGATAATGGCCGGTTGTTTAGGTGAGGAGGCGGAGAAAACGGGTAAAGGGACAGGCAGGGAGAGAATCTGGCACTCTGCGCAGCGCCAGCGAAATCGCTAACATGGCCAGCCTGTTTGATTTTGGAGCGTTTTTGTTTGAAGGAAGACTCCGTAAAGCTATCGCCAAGGCTCTTGGCGAGGAAGGGTTTTGTTCCAAAGCGGCCTTGCTGGGCCTCACAGAAGAGGACATTGGTTGCTTCGAGCTAAAGAAGGGGGAGATGGCGGCCCTACGCACGGCTGTGGGCCAGTTGCAGGCCGAGGGGGGTGGCGGGCCACTCGCCCCCAAAACTGCCACACCTGCACCGTCCCGACGTCCGTCCGTGCTCCTCCACGACCTGCTGACAACCAGCGCTGACGGGGTGGACATCGGTGCCAGGGCAACCGCCAGGGTAGATCTGGACCCTCAGTTCTACCTCCATAAGGCATCAGGTGAGGCGAAGCCGCACTTGATCACAGATTTTGTGTCGGATACTGTGACCGACACAGAGGAAATTTCACTGGGACCGGGAGCGACGCTGAAACTGACTAGCGGCACCAAGCCGAAGCTGCACGCCGTGTCCCCGGCGATGTGGATCGCTGCCAATGCCCGCATCATGGCAGCCCTCTACGACAGCGGCGACCTGGACCACGGCGCCGCCAAAGACTACATGGCCTACACTGCGAAGATCGGTGAACTAGCTGGCATCGAGATACACCTGGGCTTCGGTTCTGGCGTATGACCAAGAGTACCGACGCCGACAGGCAGCAGCCAGATTCCGATGGGGATCGGACTCACAGCGCCTGTGCACGGTGCTGCTGAAGGAGAAGGCGGCGACACCAACGGGCATCAAGCAGCGAGGAGGGCAGACAGGACGCCGAGTAGGACCCGGCGGCAAAGAAGTGTGCATACAGTACAACCACGGAAAGTGTTCTTACGGACCGCGGTGTAACTTCGAACACGTGTGTCTGCTGTGCCTACAGGCCCACCCCCAGTCGGATCATCGCCAGCAACAGGCGACAGCAAAGCAGGAATAGGATCAGCGGCAGTCAGCGGATCAGGTAGGACATTCCTCCTCTTTCCAACACAATAGCCCGTTTGAACGCCAGAACCCTTTCACGTGTGAATTTCTCGGTAATTACCAATCTGTCGCCTCCAAAGCATCTGAATGGGAACAGCAACTGAAAGATGATCCAGATAAAGCTTTTCTTTTGGCAGGCATTAAAAATGGGTTTCGAATCACCAACAAGGGCTGCAAAATTGCAGAGGCAGAGGCAAAGAATCACAAATCAGCTACCTTGCATTCCCGTAGGACACTGGTAGAAAAAGAGCTAAAAACACAAATCGAGCAGGGTAATTATGTCATTGCGAGCAAAAAGCCAGCCATAATCAGCCCCTTGGGGGCCATACCCAAAGACGATGGGTCAGTGCGTCTGATTCATGACGGTAGTCTACCGGAGGGTTTTTCCATGAACGAGTATACTGATCACCATTCAGTGCGCTATCAAACTCTACAGGACGCCTGTCGTCTGGCTAAACCAGGGTATTACTGTGCTAAGCTGGACCTCCAATCAGCGTATCGTTCTGTGCCGATCCACCCTGACGATTACAAAGCCACAGGGTTAGCATGGCGCTTTGAAGGTGACGACACTGACACGTACCTGTTTGATGCTCGGTTACCATTCGGTTCGGCTTGTGGGCCATCGCATTTCAGTCGGCTCTCCAATGCTATTAGACGTATGATGTATCGCAAAGGTTACAAAGGTGTTGTCAGCTACATCGACGATTTCTTTTTGGCTTGTGAGACCTACAAGGAATGCAAGGGGGCGCTGCTTTACTTGATCAACCTTGTTAGAAAGCTAGGCTTACGAGTGAGTTGGAAAAAGGTGGTTAGTCCTACCAAGCATGTGACATTTTTAGGCGTAGACATTGATACGAATGATTGTGTGCTGTCCTTGGGGGCAGACAAGCTGAACATGCTGCATGACAAACTGAAGGCTTTTAGGCATAGGCAAAGGGCGACAAAAGTGCAACTGCAGAGCCTTGCTGGCTCGTTGAACTGGGCCTTGCTGGCTCGTTGAACTGGGCCTGTCAGGTGGTCAGGGGAGGCCGCTTCTTTCTCCGGCGCACCTTAGACAGCATGAAGCCTTTGAGGCAGGCAAAACACAAAACGAAACTGAATGCAGAATTTCGCAAGAACTTGGCATGGTGGCTAACATTTTTAAGGACTTTCAACGGTAGACAGTATTATACCGACAGGCATGATGTGCATGTGCTAACTGACGCTTGCCGCACGGCCAGCGGCTGCTTCTGGGCTGGAGACTGGCACTACAGTGTCTTCCACGCGGATTGGCCCAAAGTGACCGCTATGCATATTAACTATAAAGAAGTCTGTGCTGTAGCCTCTGCGGTGGCTAGGTGGGCCCCGCTGTGGGCGGGGCGAACGGTCGTGGTGCATACCGACAGTGCCGTCACAAAGGCGATCCTGAATAAGGGAAGAAGCAAGAATGCATTCATTAACGACATGCTGCGCGCAGTCTGTTGGAGGTCTGTTACCTTTGACTTTGAACTGAGAGCAATCCACGTGCCGGGCAGTTTGATTGGCATCCCGGATGCGATCTCGCGGCTTCATGAAACCGGGCAACCGGAGAGACTGGTGCGATTACTGTCGTACTGGCACCACGGCCGTCCGTCCCCCGCCACCATCGCGGCCCACATGTCGTGGCCTTCATACCACTTTCTGTGTCAACAGGTGCAGCAAAGAAGCTGGAGACGGCACTGCAGGCTGAAGTAGCGCGCTATAGGGGGGAAACCTTTGCTGACAATACTAAACGAACTTACACATCCCACAGGAACTCTTTCCTCCGCTTCTGCACAGAGCTGTGTGTGCCGCCGGTACCGGCGAACGAAAAAACTATAGCTATGTATGCTGCCTATTTAGCGAGACGACTTCGACCAGCATCCGTGCGGCAGTATTTGAACATTGTGAGAGTCATGCATCTTGAGGCGGACTTAAGCAATCCGTTGAAAGATAGCTGGTTCATCTCTTCAACCTTAAAAGATATAGACAGGGTTAAAGGTACGGCTGTGAACAGAAAGAGCCCGATCACGCCAGACATATTATTACGTATTAAGGTGTTGAAAATGAGTGACAGAGATGACGTTGTTTTTTGGGCGGCATGCCTTGTTATGTTTTTCGGCCTATTTCGTAAGGTCAACCTGTTTGCAAAACAAAAGTTTGATGCGGACAAGCACTTCACCGGGGACTCTTTTGTGCTCAGTGCCGACTGTTCGTTGGCAATCTGTGTCCGGTGGTCCAAGACCATCCAATGCCGGGAACGAGAAATCAGGGTCACACTACCAGCCCTCCACCCTCACCCCCTTTGCCCCGTGTCAGCGGTCTGCCAAGCACTCCGCGCTGCTGTCCATCAGTCCCCAAAGGCGCCAGCCTTCCCCATGTCAGGAGCGGTGTTTGACAAGAAGCTGAAGGCGGTCACCCAGGGAGAGGGTAACTTGTCAGGGCACAGTTTCCGTCGGGGAGGGGTGTAACACAATGGCCTCTGGCCCCCCTCCCTCCCTTTATTGTTGCGTGTCGGCTGACTTCTTTTTGGAGGACAGTCGATTAAGCAAGTAAGCGAGGCCCGTCAAAGATGACGCAGTGTCAGTGGTGATAGCAGGGGGGGAGGTAAGTCGTGAGACTACTAATCGCCCCTTATTGACGTTGCCCTGAGGAGCTGGGGAGGGGGTGCATGATCTACGGTATGACGCCGTGACGGTATGACGCCGTGACGCGCTGCCCCGAGTGTCCGCTGTCAGCGATTGACAAATGGAGGGGGGCAGCGGAGGCCAACGTCTGCCACGGGTCTCTTTGATAATTAACACTTGACAAAAGAATCTGTTCTGATTTATAAGATCGTGATGAGTTTTGTAACTCGGCCACCCCATGCCATTTGGCGACCGCTGTCGGGCACTGACAGATGACAGGTCAGTCACGGGACAATGGTGACCAGCGTCCGCCGCGGGCCCTCGTTTGCGTGTTGACATTTGACAATATGCTCTATTTTGATCGATTTGATCGTGATGGGGAAATTGTTTCCCTAACGTATATAACCTCTGGATTTTAGAGGGGACAGAGAGAGAGGGTAGGCTCAGCATATAGAACAGAAGCTATGGACTAATAGCGGTAGTGAAAGCGGGAGCGAAAGCTCAGCTTAGATCAGAGAGATAGGATAGGGGTTATTTTGAATTACTTTTTGATTTTCTTTGTATGTTGAATTGATGCAGAAAGAGCTTTATACTGAAATTGTGAACTGTTGATTTTATGAAATGAAATAGCAAACCAAGAGAGAAAAACTAGACTATCGTGTTTTTGTTAACTTTGTTGTTCGAAAGTTTGTTTTGTTTTTGTTTTATTATTGTCTTGTGTAGACACGGCTTTGTTACAGGGGCCTGCTGGGCACTGAGCCAAAACATCCCGGGGGAGATCATCAAGATCATGGGAGATTGGAAGTCGACTGTTTACATGTCATACCTTGACCAGTTGCCTCAGCCGGTGCTAGACTATTACAGGGTCGTTTTTTCCCACGCTCTCCCACGTACATGTAGTTAAACAAGACATAGAGGGAATTCATCGTCACCTGGTTGGGGGGGGGGGGGGGGGGGGAGGAGGGATTGGGAGAAAAGTTGTTGTTTGGAATTATATTCATGGGGGGGTTGAAGTGTTGACTATCATTGACTGACTGTTTGTATGTAGGGTATGGAATAAACAACTCCTTGTTGTGACGCCCAAACCAGGTGTTAGTTGATGTGTGTGTGTGTGTGTGTGTGTGTGTGTGTGTGTGTGTGTGTGTGTGTGTGTGTGTGTGTGTGTGTGTGTGTGTGTGTGTGTGTGTGTGTGTGAATGCACGTGAATACAGATGCTCAACAGAACGGCAGGGTTTAAGTGGAAGTTGCACTGTTAAGTGAACTTGAGTTTAAACACCAAGTGACCACGGCTAGGGGGGAGGGAGGGAGGCGGGGGAGGGGGGCATGAGAGCACTGAGGTGCCGGGGTGTCCAGAGGACAGGAAGCGGGATGGAGGGAGGGGAGGGAGAGGTGTCGTGGCGAGTAGAGGATGGGAGGGCCGATAAGGGCCGGTTGTTTAGGTGAGGAGGCGGAGAAAACGGGTAAAGGGACAGGCAGGGAGAGAATCTGGCACTCTGCGCAGCGCCAGCGAAATCGCCCACCCACCCTAACCCTTTTTCCTATCGTAAACTTTGCTCTTAACTTCCGCTGTTGTGTTTGTAATATAACGCTTTAATGCATTGCTGTTAACGATTTGCTGACAGCGAAAACGTTGAAAGGACCACTTTGACGTTCGTTTGGTTTCCAAGGAGTTTATGTGTCAGATGTGTGTTAATTGATAATGTCACTTGTCCAGTCTGTGTGTATGTAGGGAGAAAAAGGTGTTGTTTGGAATTATATTCGTGGGGGGTTGAAGTGTTGACTATCATTGACTGACTGTTTGTATGTAGGGTATGGAATAAACAACTCATTGTTGTGACGCCCAAACCAGATGTTAGTTGATGTGTGTGTGTGTGTGTGTGTGTGTGTGTGTGTGTGTGTGTGTGTGTGTGTGTGTGTGTGTGTGTGTGTGAGAATGCACGTGAATACAGAATAAAAGAAGAAGGAAACAAAGAAGAAGACAGACAAGAAGGAGCTGATGTAACAAAAATCACCAGCTCCTTCTTGTCTGTCTTCTTTGCTTCCTTCTTCTCTTATTATTGTGAGCAAGTGCTCTTTGTACGTTTTACAATAATCCCGCCCCGCTTAACGGATCAATGCAATTTCATTACTGTACTTTAGTAACCCGGGAACCGGAGCAGACGACGCTTTTGTTTTGAAGCGCGGCGTGTGGCGTAACGCCACATGGCCTTCACACAGCCGACCGGCGATAGCCGCCAGTGCCCGCGCCTTTTTCAAATCTGTTTTTCTCCCTTAACATTTTGACCGCTTGTTTGTTTACCTACTCTTTGTCTATCTAGTCCTTTTTATGCACTAAGCTATGTATAATATAATTTGGCATCTTAGAATGTTTATTTAACGTTTATTCAGACACCGGATCGAGCTTAATTAGTAGCCGATGCCTCTCTAGGTCCATTCTTTTATAGCCGTCGTCTGCATGGCGCGCTTTGTTTAGTACTAGTAAATGGTAGTGAAATGTTGTTTTGATTCGATTAAAGTAATTCTGTGTCGATCAATGCGTTGTCGTATAGTATTTTGCTTAGCTGACTTCATGTTTAGTGTTTATTTTGGGTTGAAATTAACTTATTAAGTATTGTGTACTGTAGAAGCTAAGTTGTATTCATAGACTACTTAATCTCACTATCAGCGCTGCTGCGACTAAGGTTACGCGCCCCAGGCGAAAGTTTGCACCGATTGTTTTAATGCTAGTCTTTGAGTTGTCTTGCTTCTCTTACAGAGCGTTGTATTGTAATTGTTATGTACCATTTTAACCGTGGGAGCGTGCTCTTTATTCCGATGTAAGTTTTAGTGACATTTATATTTTGTACATTGTGTTAGTTGTGATTTAGTTGTACGAATCTGTATATAGACAGGCGCAAGCCACGCTTCCCACTCTTGTTGTAAATAAAATAAGTCATGTGTGTACATTTTGTTTATACGGTTTAAAAGATGGTAACTGTAGCTTTTATTTGATGTTTTTGATGTTTTAATTAGTTTAGTTATTGTAGAGGAAAGTGTATTTGTGCGGGCCAGGGAAACACAATTGTCAGCCATTTTGTGGTCCAGAGGGCCGTTTTTACTGTAGCGATAGCGTGTGTTCCCTGTGGCCCGCGCCGTTCTCTTATCTATGCGTGAGCGTGAGGATTTTGTGTGTGTGCTGAAAATTGTCTGCGACTGAACAAGTAAAATCTGATTGCTGCTATTCGCCTGCTGTGGTCTCCACTTTATTGACTCCGCTGCCTGTGTCTTGTCCTTTGACCACTCCGCTCCATTACATTATCATCTATCTTCTTACACCTAATGAAGACAATTTTCTGTCGAAAGCGCTTGTGTTTCCTTGTTTCCTTGTGTTTCGTCGTACAGGTGAGTATATTTCCCCAAATCTGTTCTATTCTGCATTATTTAGGTTTTGCCAGGATGTGTCAGTGTAGTATGCATGTGAGGGTGAGGGTGTTTACCTTAATTTTACGTTTAATTTAGATTTATATATATATATGTGTGTGTGTGTACAATTATTTAGGCTACTCTCTCTCTCTCTCTCTCTCTCTCTCTCTCTCTCTCTCTCTCTCTCTCTCTCTCTCTCTCTCTCCTGTCTCTCTCTCTCTCTGTAACAGCTTTCACTAATTTCATGATTTTCATCCTGTTTTAGGAATAGTTTATGAGGCTGCTTTGGTCCGTTAGTTGTGTGCGTGCGCGAGTGTGCATTTGTGAGCTCGCGCGTGTGTGCCAGTGTGAGACAGACTGAGATACCAGGGTGGGTGTATGTAAGTGTGCGTGTGGTTGTGTGGGAGGCGGTAATATGGCGTATGGGTGTATTTGTGAAGGCGGACAGGATGAGAATAGTGAGTATACTTGTGCCTAGTATACAGCCTATTAATCATATTAATGTGTGTGATACTGTTTATTTTACAGCGCATTTCTATAACCAATATTATTATATCTAATAATGATTCTGATATCAATATTGCCTGTCTGTTGTTGCGCTCTGTTAAATTTTGACTCATTTATACATTGTCGTTTTTTGTTTTTGTTTTTGAAATTTGTGTTTTTGTTTTGTTTTTGTTGTTATTGTTGTTGTTGTTGTTTTGTTTGTTTCTTTAAATGGAATAAAGAAGTACTTGGCTTAACCTGAGAAATCAAAACGGAGAACTATCGACAAGCATAATGGTAAACGCACCACCAAGCCACAACAGTCTAAAGGACTATAGTCTGCAGCAAATAATAGGGCCAACCGCAGACTAAACCTCAATTGCACAGAATCGATAATAGGAGGGGGAATAAAGGGGTGGGGAGTGGGGAATCAACCCAAACCTAGCTCACTTATTCCTCACTGCAGTATCACAAATTGAGCCGAAATGTCAAACTCTGCCTGACGTTTGAGCCGTAATATAATTACATAACTGATAATATTAATAATAACTTATGGATTTTATAGTGCGCGTTCAGCGACTCTAATCGCGTTGTTATTTAATTAAAGAAAAGCATAGAATGCATAAATACTGACACAAAAATCGATAGCATAATAATACATTACTACACATACATAGTTATACAAAGCAAAATGAAACTGACACACACTGAGACACAAACGCGTTCGCACTCATAGAATCGCATGCACACACAGGCACACACTCACGTAGACTTTGTGTGTAAATTAGGATGGATGTGTAACCTCACACACACACACACACACACACACACACACACACACACACACACACACACACACACACACACACACACACGCCCGCATGTTCACAGGTTTCCGTGCATGCACCCCCCCCCCTTACACACATACACACACACACACACACACACACACACACACACACACACACACACACACACACACACACACACACACACACACAACACACACACAGGCGGATCGCGCGCATTTGTGCTGTCATACTCTAAATGTCCTCCCCCCCGGCTCACCCCAGTTAAAAAAATAATAACAACAACAACGGCATTCTAGGTGCCGGGGCTTCTTTCTCAGTCAACGGATTGAATGAACCGGAAATTTTAGTAAGTCTTTGGGCATCCAAAATGATTCAGCCCGGTCAAATCTCAGTACGCACAAAGTCAGCGTCAGCACGTTTCCTCCTACGTCCGCTTTGGAGGAGTTGTAGAATTTTGAAGTCGACTAAGTGCAACAGCGAGATAAACGAAAGGGGTCTATCGCCTTTTCTCTTCGGGGCGGGTCGGCACTACAAAACCAGGAATGAGGATGATGACACGGCAAGATCAAAAGGAGATTTGCCACTTTACAAAAGGTCGGGAAACCAGCAACGTGACAGCTGAGATCGGGGTCAGTTGCGGCTGGCTTGGCCAGGGAAGACGGGAGGAAATCAAGCCGGTGCCAACCCAGCCGCAGAGTATGGCAATTAACGAACCAAGAAGAGATGTAGCGGTTTCCGCAGACAACGAAATGAGGGGCTTATACTGGAGACGGTGTGACCGATCCGAGGACGTCACGCAGAGACCCGTTTGGAGGTTGGGAGAGAGGAGAATGTGAAAACCAGACGGGAAGTTTGGACAGGCTAACCGATAACGGGATGTTCATCCGGAAGCGCTTGAAGTAGACTGGCTGTCACTGTCAGTGGTGTTTACTGCCGGGGTG
The DNA here is from genome assembly GCA_963584105.1 of Alviniconcha strummeri. Lineage (NCBI taxonomy): Eukaryota > Metazoa > Mollusca > Gastropoda > Provannidae > Alviniconcha > Alviniconcha strummeri. Next base: position 4,031,605 of record OY757544.1, read on the forward strand.
TTCCGGGCGAGACGGCACCCAGCGGCCGGAAGACGCCCTGCTGGGAAGACAACGGGCAAGAAGGCGGCGGCTGGCCGGTCAGAATTCTGCAGTAACAACCCCCCCCCCCCCCCCCCGCCCCCCCCGACAGCTCTTTCCTTGGCGACCAGGCGGCAGTGACGGCCCAGAACGGACTGCGGGGGACGGATGAGGGTGCGTGAGGACGCGCGGAGGAAAAGGCCTTTGTCCGGTACCCAACAAGTACCGTAAGTCTGGTGGTGAGGGAGGAGACAGCCGTGCTGCCAGACGGGGCAGTCCACACATCAGCTCCGGAGCCAAACAGACGTCACCGTGGAGCCTGGTCACCCCCCCCTTTTTGATGTCAGCGCAAAGAATAAGACCCACATAAGCGAGTCCAACTACAATCCAGGGAACAACACTACACCGACTTAGCCAACGCCGGCACCAGCGAGAAGGAAAGATGACGTTGTAGCGATAACGACTGAAGTCTCAGCTTTTACATTTTAGGTGTGTGGCGAACATTTCTGCTCCCTGGGACTTTAATGGTTAACATTTTTTTTTTTTTTTTTTTTGTAATATTATGCTCACTGATGGGACAGGTGGAACATTCTATGTTGGAAACACTAACGTCTGAAGAGTGAGGGAAAGTGTGTGAAGAACAGATTTAAAAAATGTTTTGCAGTGACTAAAATATGGGGATGCTCGATTCAAGTAGGGAGCCGGCGCGCGCAAGTTGGTATGTTTTACTCGACCTGAGAAGGGAGCTACACCTTTTTGAACGGTAGCACAGGATTATTTCCGCAAGCCATGTGGACAAGTAGTAGTGTAATCAATGTATTTCTGTACGTTAGAGACTGGTGTAGTGTTGATGTGATAGGCGGAGAATCCTTTCTCGTAGCAAACATCGAAAGGTACGCTGTAATATTTTCAGTGCTCTGACGTATGACGTGAATCTGATGTATGACATGCACTTTGCGCTTTTTGAGAAGTTTATTGAGAAAGCTTTTAGGTTTTCAGCCGATTTGGGGGTGAGATAAGAAGTACTGTGAAAGTGACACCTTCTCACTTGGAAAATTTGAAAACCTTTTTGATACTTAGATGAGGACAGCGTGAAGAGTTTGATTACAATGAGGCAATATTTTGGTAGAACTTCCGTGCAGAGTGTGAACTGAATGTTTTCAGAAACCCGTCACTTGTTTTGTTACAAGTAGTCATAGTAGACTGTTTACAAATTTAGCGATGATCGTGAAAATATTTTGTCAACTGATTGAGAGCTTACGATCGCTACAACGTTCTTGAAAAGTTATATCAGATGTCATGTTTGCAACACCGCTGTTGTTGCGACTGACATCAAAATTTGGTGAAGCTCTGAGAACTGAGTACTTGATAATTATGTATTAGACAGAGTTAGAGGTCAGTGTGAGTGGGTTTGACAGTGACATGTTTGTACTGAACCTATCGCATGATCAGTAGGCTATGATGACATTTCTTTTTCTTTTCTTTTTCTCGGGTTCATAACACTTTATCAGGGTATCTCCTGAGCCAAGAAGAAGTATCATGTCTATCATGACTATGAAGAAACCTTCAACAAATGCAGGCAATTGAAGAAAGCATAAACACAGACTGGAGACAAGCGAAGAAAGTATAAACACAGACTGGAGACAATTGAAGAAAGTATAAACACAGACTGGCAGTAGAGGATACACTCCTAGAGCAAACAATCAGAGGGCCAGACAGCAGCCAAGACAGCACCGCAAAGCGCCCACAACGGAGGAGTTGCTAGTGGTGGCAATTCTTTTTTCCGAATGTTGAGCTTTCTGCTGTTTTGCAGAGAGACTTCACATGTGGAAATCAAGTGCCAACAAAATGCATTTAAAAAACAACGGAACAGATTTACCATTATATTTAAAATGTGGTTTTGTTTTGTTTTGGTTAATGTAAATTATCTTCTTAAGATCAGGTCATTCTGATGTATTTTTGTTAGATTAATCTTTTTCTTGTTTATTTTGTGATTTAAGTAAGCAAATAGGTTTGTTTGTTATATACATTAGTTTGTTGTAATACTGATGTTTGACAGCATTTCGCTTTATTTGCTTTTTATGACTTGTAATTAAATGCAAATTGGGAAAAAATCTTCTCACTGTGTTTATTGCAACCACTTGTGTGACTGACTGCACTATTTGCATTAAAGGGTGTGTTCCTTGTTACATTATGAAATGTTGAAGTATGGGTTTATGTCATAATAAGATATTACAACAATCATCATTATATAAATGTGTTATATTACACGAGTGTACAAAATTTGGCAGAAACATAATAGGGGAGGTTTGCCTTAATAATGTGACTTGATTTTGCGCATGCTTGTGCAGAAATGAAGACGCAATGAACTATGTATGTTGTAATGTCTTATGTATGACATGCAGCCTTTTTCGACCTTTCTCTGCAAATATCTCCAAAAGTACAAAAGTCATTATCCTTTGCTTTCAAGAAATCTCTCCTAGTATTGTGCACATTCTAAAATCACATCTAGTTTTAATCTGCCAGCAACATTTATTTTCCACCCCCATTGTCCTGTTTTCATGCACACCTTTTGGCATAAAGTTATATATATATATCCGTGAGTCTTGCTTTTGTATTGTTGGAGACGGAGCGTAGACATGCATCATTTCAGAGAGGTAAGCAGGACCAGAACTGTTGATAGCATCGAAAGACATACCAGCGACTTATATTTAGTATGTTCTAAAATGGGCAGCGAGTGCAGTTTTTCCAAGAGAGATGGAGAATGGTGGCAGGGTGCCAAGAGAACGAGTCTTGCGGCAAGAATTTTCTGGAGAGGTTTGATGACGGAATTAGGTGCACCCATGAGGAGACAGTTGCAGTAGTCAAGCCGTGAGAGGATAATCATAGGAATTAATAACGATTACAGACTGGGCTCCTCCTTCAGTGAGAAACCTGCATGCGGACTGAACTAATGGTGTTTGAGCACGAAATAAGCAGTCTGACAGCTTCTATGACATGCTTATTCGTGGACACTTTTGAGCCGTGAATGCATCCAAGGTTTCTGGTAGAATCGGGGAGGGGGGGGGGGGGGAGAGAGAAAAAGAACTTCTGTTCCGTCGTCGTTAGGTTAGACTTGGTTTTCGGTCACCCATGTCCTTATGTTGTCTGTGCATGTACGAAGTCGAAAACATCGTTGAGAGGAGGGGATTGTTTGAGCTGTATGTAATCCGCGAAAAGCTGATGATTTGCAGAATGGTTATCAGTTCGTTCGATAAGTAACACAGCCATAAGATTATTAAAAATACCACCGCTTCGTGAGATTAATGCCAGTTTATTTTTATTCTTCTTTCTCCCCTCGTTTTTGAACTAGGTGATACCCCTTTCCTCCTCGCCCCCCTCCTTTTGAGAGAAGAATGAATCAACAGTTGCAAAGAGCTTTGTAAATTATATTCAAATGTCCCTATGAGGGAGAAAAAGAAAAAAAGAAAAAAGATTTGGGGTCTCACACCCAGCTGCACTCGGGACAAAATAGGCCCTAGCCCAAAAGACCTCATTCTTAAATTCCAAACTGCTTTGTTCGTTTTTTCAGACACGTGTCTCAAATACCCACCACACCAGTGCGAGAATGTCGTGGTTTCGTGACAGAAACGAGGAAAGACGCCTGGAAGACAAAGCTGATTCGCTCAGTGGTGAGCTGAGAAGAGCGGGAAATAAAATCGCCGAGTTAAAAAAGGAGAATGAAATTGTAGCAGAAAAGAACGAAAACCTTGAAACCCCAAATGACGATCTTATTAGTGATATACAAGCTCTAAGGACAGAGCTGAAAGATCGGAATGACGACACTGCTTCCCAGAAAAGTACTGTCGCTTCTTTGGAAACAGAGCTAAGACATGTGAAACTCCGATACGAATCAATGGAAATCCAAGACTCCATCAACCGAGAAAAGGTGGAGAACATGACAGAAAATATCACAGCGCTGGAAAGCAAAAACAGCTCTCTAGCAGAAGAAACAAAGTACCTGAAGGAAAGAATCGCGGAACTCGAGCGAGAATTGGACATCCTGAAGAGTGAAACGAAAGAGGGGCGTTCCCAGATTACTGAACTGGCGGTCAAGGGAAGTTCCTACGAACAAAAGGTGAAAGGTCTGGAATCAGAGAGGACCACCCTTGAAGTTTTGAACACGGAAAGGCAAAAGCAGCTGGTGGGACTGCAAACAGAAAAGATGGAGCTGGAAAAGGAAAGAGCCGCCTATCAACAGGAGCTGGAGGGCCTGAAAGAAATGAAAGCAAAGCTGGAAGCGTCGGTGGAAGACCTGAAGAAGCGGGAACGAGAGATGGCTCAGCAAACAAAGGCTCAACAAGCGGCCTTTGACGCAAAGGAAAAGGAGCTGAGGCAGATGCAAAAAGAGGAAAGTATTAGGATGGAAGAGAATAAGAAAGAAGAAATGAAACGACTAGATAAATCTTACCAAAATGCGATGGACAAATTGAGTCAACAGTCCAATGCGTCATTCGCTGGGGTGCTTCAATCCAACACACAACTGCAACGAACCCAAGAAGTAGTAATGGCAACTTTACTTGCTCAACAACAGCAACAGTCTGATTTCATGAGGCAAGCTCTTCAGAATGCCCAGCAAGCCCCTTCTGAACTGGCAGCTGAACAGCATCAAAAAACAAAAGCTGCGAAACGCCCCCAAAACTCCGATGGAGAACAGAAATGACTATATATGCATAAGGTCTGACTCATTCACGACTTCAAAGCATCCAACAGCCAATCTTGACAGTTTACAAGACTTATCTGCACAGTATGTCTCTGCGCAAGAGACAAGGAAAAGAAGACCGACTCAAAGCAATAATTATATGCACGCCATCAGCGAAAACAAACCTTGTTGGATCTTATCTTTACTTCTACCCATGCATACACCATCTGTTCAGCAGCTGCTTCAAACGGTCATCAGAGAAGCACTATGTTCTGAATATGCTTACGCCAGCCTTTAACAATTCATTACATTTTGAAACAAGCCTACATGAAGTACCAAACGTAATTAGCATTTCCGAACATTTTGTGCATGATTTTCTGCCATTTTATTTTTTCAGACTGCTGTTACGGGGAAATAGTTTCAAACCAGGACTTTTTTTTGGGTGTAGCCTACACAACCGACTAAATCTGGCATCCAAACCTCGCAAAGAATAACTCAGTTACGAATAATCGCCTTCTTAGATTTAATATAAAGCTTAATCCGAGACTGAACGAAGTGACACATTAAATATTAAAATAAGTTTCAAAGAAACTGCTGTCTGTGGTGAACGACGATGGTGATCTTTCTTTTCGTTTTCTTCTTCCTCTTTTTCTTTTTTATATCGCCCTGACTGGGCATAAAACACCAACTTACTTACTCCTCTTTTTTTATGATATTTATTTATTTTACATGTAAGTTATATTAGGGGGAGGTAGAGCATGAATCAAAGTGTCAACGTTAAATTCAACTTGTTATTATTTTATCTTTAATGCTCAGTCACCCGTCATAGTCAAACAGTGTTCAATCTCTTTTCTTTCTCCCACCCCCCCCCCCCCCCCCCCCCCCTCCTTCTCTTTTTTTTGACTGCTTCTTTACAGTCGCACTGGGTTTACAATATATATATAGAGAGAGAGAGAGAGAGAGAGAGAGAGAGAGAGAGAGAGAGAGAGAGAGAGAGAGAGAGAGTTCACTATCGTTATTATTTGTCGTCATTACTAAAAGCCGGATTCACTGTTCACGACGCATACCAATTTTATGTTGGAAGGAAGGTGGGACTGCTTGAATTAAGGGCTATTCACAAGGGCAGTTGTTAATGTTTTTTTACACACGGGGTGGAGCGCACATTGTGGGCTTTTCCAGACGTTCAGATACCACTCTGAAAGCGAATACTTTTATGACTGAATCAGAAAAGCTATACGATTGGGAGCGTGACCGTATTATTTTGTGTGAGCATTTTGTCCCTTGCCTCGTCGGAAAGGAATTAAAAAAATAATTTAAAAAAATAATAATTCAAAATTACAAATCTAATATTCAAAACAACGCTGCTCGCCTTGACCCGAAAATTAATTCCCAAAATTGACCACGTCTCTCCTCATTTTGCTTCTGTCCATTGGCTGCCCATTGATTCATGAATACACGAACCTTACAAACTCGCTTCTTTGTGCCATAATTACCTCAGTTCGACCGCTCCCGATAAAAGAACTTAAAGTTTGCTAACCAAACCGTCAGCTACGCTCTTCTTCTGACATTTCAAATCTTTGCTTTCTCTCTGTGCGCACCTACTCGCTTGATCAGAGATCCTTTTCTTATGCTGAACCGTCTGTCTGGAACAGTCTCCCAACACATAGTTTTCAAATCTCACCTCTTCAAGCTATTTTATTGACTGTGCGTGTGCGTGCGTGCGTGCGTGCGTGCGTGCGTGCGTGCGTGCGTGTGTGTGTGTGTGTGTGTGTGTGTGTGTGTGTGTGTGTGTGTGTGTGTGTGTGCGTGTGTGTGTGTGTGTGCATGTGTGCCGGCAATACACATAAGCACTGTTACAGATTTTATCCAGCAACAGCTGTAACTGTTCCATTTTTAGTTTTAGTGTGCTATTATTAGATATTCTCCCAGGTCTATTCTACTAGAGTCATAACTGTTCCATTTGAATCCGATCTGGCCTTTTGGGATGCTCAATAATGCACATACTACGAAATGAAGTTTTTATGTGACTGTGATTAGCTGTAACTTAGGGGTGGCTTGTTTTAGAGCGCATGGTTCGTAAATCGGATGTGCAGGTTTACTCGCACCCGCCTGTCCGAAATGCGAAACATTAAGCCATGCCGTGTGTGAAGAAACTTATTCGCAGGAGGGACTGGTTCCACAAGAAGTGGAAGAAAACTGGCAGAGAAGAGCTGCTCCGGCCACTCAAGAGTCCAAGGCAGACTAAGAAAACAGTACTGGGCTCATGTGGACACCCATATTTGAGAAGTAACTCCAGATCCACCCCAACCCACTAAGAAATTCTGGGCCTTCGTGAAGCACATAAAAACAGACAGCCAAGAAATGTCCCCACTCAAAGAAGAAGGCAAGCTGATCACATGTGATGCAGAGAAAGCTGAAATACTGAAGCGCCGATTCCAGTCAGTCTTCAGTACAAAGGAACAATTTACTGAAGAGGAATTTGCAACAAGGTGCCCCAGCTTGACCCACATCAACCCCTGTGTGAAGACATCAACATCACTGTCAGCGGAATTGAGAAACTCCTAAAGCAGCTAAATCCGACAAAAGCCTGCGGACCAGATGATATGAGCCCCCGGGTCCTCGAGGAAGTTGCATCAGAGATTTCCCCGTCACTAACCCTGATCTAGAGAGCCTCTATGAAGTCTGGCATAGTACCAAAGGACTGGAAATCTGCCTACATCGCACCCGTGTTCAGGAAAGGGGAAAGATAAAAGCCTGAAAATTACCAGCCCATCTCCTTCAGCAGCATACCTTGCAAGCATCTTGAGCAGGTAGTAGTCAGCACTATCATGGGATATGTGGAGGAACACCAGATTCTGCGTATGGAGCAGCATGGCTTTCGCCGAGGCAGATCCTGTGAGTCCCAGTTGCTGCGAGTCGTGGATGATGTGTCTGAAGCGCTCAAAAAAAAAGGATGCCAAGAAGATGGGCTTCTCTAAAGCACTTGATAAAGTGAGCCACAGCCTTCTTGTCCATAAACTCCAGCAATATGGCATACCTGGAAGTCGACTGAAGGATTGAGAACTTTCTCTCCGACAGAAAACAGGCAGTCGTCGTCAGTGGATCAAGATCAGCGCTTGTGCGAGTGGAATCCGGTGTCCAGCTAGGTCCTTGGGTCGAGCCTATTCTTGCTCTACAAAAACGACTTACCACTGGAACTGACCTCTACCTGCAGACTCTTCGCAGACGACCCGATCTGCCACAAAGATGTCGCTGACCCACAAAACCAACAGGACCTACAGCAAGACTCAGCAGCCTAGCAGATTAGGAACAAAGCTAAAAGATGTCTTTCCACCCCCCAAAATGCACTGCACTGAACATCACCCGACGTCGTACGGTTCTCCGCTCACAATGCCAGCTCCACGGTCACAGTCTTAGCACAGAAACGGAGGCAAAATTCCTTGGAATTAAGATCATCTCTTGCCTCCGATGGGACGCTCATATCACTGATGTCTGCAACAAAGCCAACAAGGCCCTGGGCTTTTTCAAGACCACACATGAGAGGCCGAAAAATGCAACATACAAAGCATTCGTACAACCTGTGCTAGAGTATGCCATCCCTGTCTGGGATCCCTTCACAGCCAACAACATCAAGACACTAACAAAGGTTCTGAGGCGGGCAGCAAGATGGGTGAAACGGGACTACAGAAGATAAGCGTATGTGGACCCCATGCGAGAACAACTGCACTGGCCAACACTAGAGCAGCGGAGAAAGCAAGCACGCCTCACTACCTTCTGCAAGTTCCACGACGTTCTCATCCACATCGAGTCAAAACACCTCCCCTCACCAACCGACCGCTCCAGGAGAACCACTCGGCATACTCGCGACCTCACCTATGACCTTCCATCCCACTGGACAGCATACAGACAGAAGACTTTTTCCTAGGACCATCCCAGCGTGAAACAGCCTTCCGCAAGAAGTGACCACAGCACCGAGCCCTGGCTCCTTTGTGACCAGGATCAGCTCCTTCCTAGATCTTTAACAGCTATTAACGAAAAGTGGGTAAGCGAAAGCTGGAGCTGTGCCGGTTGGGGTTCATCCGTGGGGACCGCTACGGTAGCCGGATTGATCTAGCGAGATACTTCAAAGTAGTTAATACAATGCATACTTTCGCCCTGTCTAAATTGTCTTTGTACTTTCTCACACCACTTTACTCTATAGGACTCTGCAGATCCCCCAAAAGTGCGACATAATCTCTGAAAAGGTTTTGCTCAGTGGAGAGTGGCTGCCCAATCCAAAGAAGAAAAAGACCGTCCGAACCTCTCACAGTCGGACCCGTCCGTCTTAAACATAGTTTGCCACACAGATACCCGGAACTGACGGTTTTAACCACAGAGAAGTTCGACCTATTCAGTCATGCTTAGTCGTCGAGATGAGCTTTCTGACATCCGAGATTTCGGAGCTTACCGCGCCCGCGAACAAGGAACAGATTTGCTTTGGACAATCACTTTGTCAAAGCCGTGTTTTCTTTCATGCAAGATCAGTACCGAACGAAATGACACAGCTAGAGAAGGTAATAATTAATTGATGGCCTGCACTCAGGCTGATTAAATAGTGTTTCATACGGATATGCTGACTCATAGGAAGAGCTACGTCCACAAGAATTAAATCTGAACTAGAGCCTCCTCTGTGATTGCACAGGACCTAAAATACACATTTATCACCTACCCATTAAACAAGTCCCCCCTCTTGGGCCGGGACCAAGTTATTTTAATCTTTTTATTTCGAGCGAGTTTGTTAGATTTCCGTTAAACGGGGTCCTAAAATGTTTTTATACAAGGCTGCTCCTATCTGTATAACATGATAACTAGAAAGTTGTTAGGACTGGGGTTGGGTGGGGGTATTTTGTATAGAAGCCTATTCATCGTGTGATATCCAGGTCGAGTTCCCTTGAGCACTGCCAGTAACGACAGAGTCGATCGCACTAACCAGTCGACAACTTGGGTCTTTCTTCTTCTATTGGTGGGCTTTCTTCTTCTATTGGTGGGCTTTCCACATAACTATGATTGTGTTTCATTGCCGTGGAATATTTAACGTGCGAAATCCTTTCGCACACGGGACGTCGGGTTACGTCTCATTCAAAAGGTCAGACGCTGCGCCCGCTACCCTGAGACTACGACGCGGAGGCAGAAGGTTGCCGTACGAACTGACAATCGCATCCGTAAACTTCTCCATCCCGAGTCCACTAGGTGACGCTAATACCTCTGTAAGTGGCTACTGATTTTGTGTCTCCTTTATATATATTTATTTTTAATTTGCAGATAGTTTCTACCACCTAGCCATCCTGAAAATAACGTTGGATACTCTCTCTCAACTCTTTCGATTTTGCAGGGATCGGCAGATGTCTTGAAATCGGTGTCTATCAACATTTGACTGTTGCCTGAACGGGTGCACGGCAACAGGAGCTGCGCGAACAAGACCGGATCTAACAGAGATAATGGCGTGGACAGGAACTAGATCATGTGAAAAAAGCAGGCAAAGCAGCAAAAAAGGTTGGTTTGGAGGCAGTGAACAAGATGAAAGGTATGAGGACGATAGCTTGAAGCAGAAAGTAGATTCCTTGACTCAGGAGAATGCTACCCTGCAGAGAGATCTCGAGGAACAGAAAAAAATAATAACAAAGAGAATAGAAAACTCAGATCAGAAATACACGAGCTTCAAAACTGTAAGTCTTCATTAGAAAGTAAAAACCGCTCCTTGAAACTGGAAATGGACAAAATCACGCAATCAAAAATACAGTTGGAAGAAGATATTAAAGTTCTAAGTAAACAAAAAGACGTCGAGTTTCAAAACAGTCGCACTCTTGTTCGCAAGGTACACGATTTGGAGCTGGATGTAGAAAAATTGAAACGCCAGAATTCCCAGCTCGAAGAACTTGAAGAGACAAAAAATGCGCTAAAATTGACCAGCTGTAAAAACCGGGTCCTTGAAGAAGACGTACGGAAGCTGCAAAATCAGATTAAAAATCTATCATGTGAGAGGGAAGAAGAGAAATGCGAGGCGGAAAGAACGAGAAGACGCGCCGAAATGGCCACAAGTCGCATCAGCGCTTTGGAGAAAGAGATTGCAGAATACAAACGAACGAATGACAAACTACAAAGTGAAAACCAAGCGTACCGTAAAGAGAACGAGCAACTGAGGATGCAGAAAGGTGAATTGGAAGCACACAACAGCACCAACGAAAAATGTGCTCAGGAAGAGAGACAGATGGTTTCTGCCTTACAAACGTCAGCTGAGGCACTCGAAAAAGCTTTGACGGAAAGTCATCAGCGTGAAATTGAAAGGCTGAGAGAAATGCACAGATCTGACCGCGAAGAACAGGACAAACGACACGCAGCTGAAAAGTAGGAGATGCAGTCTCAAATAGAGACGTTTCTACAGACCCTCAGCGAGGACAAGAGAGTAGAAGGAGACGTCATCAAGACCGCGGTCCAGCAGCTGGCTGAGACAAATATGGCCACAAATCAATTCCTTCACGCCGCCTTCGCAGCTGCTCAAGAACGCTATCACCGGCAGAGGTTCGGAGCAGCGGCAAACATAAGGCAACTGCCTGATGATCCTTAGAGTCCGTCTGACAATTACGGAGAAATGTCTTACTCTTTACAGTTACAGTAACAACAATACAGTAAAAAACAAACAACAACGACAACAAAACTTTCATTTTCAATTGTTTATTTGCTTGTGAGTTTAAAATATTTTTCATGTTGTTTTGTTTGATATGGTTTTTGTTGTTGTTTTTTCCCCCAGGAAATACCCAAAGACGGCTTTATCTTAAGTCACGCTTTATTTAACCACTGAGCTATCCCCGCTATTTACAAACTTAAAGGCTTGCATTACTTATCCTCGGACTAACAGAAGAGAAATGACTGTGATATTTCGGCTGCACACCGCTGGTCACTCTTATGTAACTCATTGATTTTTTTTTTAACTGAAGGGAGATTTTTTTTTTAACTGAAGGGAGAGAATAAGGGGGGGGGGGAGCGAAAGAGAAAGAGGGCACCTGTGTGTGTGTGTGTGTGTGTGTGTGTGTGTGTGTGTGTGTGTGTGTGTGTGTGTGTGTGTGTGTGTGTGTGTGAGTGTGTGTGTGTGTGTGTGTGTGTGTGTGTGTGTGTGTGTGTGTGTGTGTGTGTGTGTGTGTGTGTGTGAGAGAGTGATAGAGAGAGAGAGAGAGAGAGAGAGAGAGAGAGAGAGAGAGAGAGAGAGAGAGAGAGAGAGAGAGAGAGAGAGAGAGAGAGTTTACAAGTGAGCTAAACACCAAACCGACCTGGAGTTTGTAATCGACGGTCTTCGAAACCTTCTGTTTCATAATAAGGACAATGCTGGAGTTTTGTGTTGGCACTTCCAAATTCTTTCCATCGACTTGCAGTATGGTTATAATCACAAGAAGTGTTCATAATATTATCATCATTATTATGCAGCTCTTGCCAGCTTGTGGCCAAAGAGACGTTAGTCGCATTAAAATAAGAAGAAAATGAAGACTAGAGGAAAAGAAGCGGGGGGGGGGGGGGGGGGGGGTGGTGGTGGTGGTGGTAGATACTTTAAGAAGAGTTCCATTGTTTGGATTTCAGATAGTGAGGGAACTCGCGGCACCGTACTGGTCGAGACATCTATCTGTTGCAACATCGACTTGGAACTGTTTTCTCAGAAAAACGATCTTCCTCCGTGTCATTTATAATCGAGGATCTACATCACCACTATACACTTGAAGACGACAGCATTTAAACTTGCTTCTTTTCTTACCGTTGTTCATATGATAGATCTCTCTCTCTCTCTCTCTCTCTCTCTCTCTCTCTCTCTCTCTCTCTCTCTCTCTCTCTCTCTCTCTCTCTCTCTCTCTCTCTCTCTCTCTCTCTCTCTCTCTCTCTCTCTCTCTCTCTCTCTCTCTCTCTCTCTCTTTGCCAGACAGAGCATGTTTCTATTCCCTAAACTGACTTGAATAAAGTCCGCTTGATTGTTTGGTTTCCCATGTTGTGCTGATTTTCTTTCTCCTTGTTTTTATTTTTATTATTATTTTATACTTTGCCAGAAATGAGCCATTTCAGATAATAAGTTATTTACTTTGCCAGAAATACGCCTGTGAAATACTTGACCTCGATGGATTTTTAAAAATATTGATTTGACCAGCATGCCAGTCGATGCTTTCAGTAGGTGGTTCAGGTCCATGCGGTTGTGTCCATCGTAACACGAGTGGCGTCAGTCAGTCAAACGTTATCAACTCCCTCCCATTTTTGCCGATTCTACGGAGTCGGAATTAAACCACTTTCCCCCTCTCTCTCTCTCTCTTTTTTTTAATTTCTTTTTTACTTTACTGCCAAAATATAATTAAACTTAAAACTAATATTTGGAAAGAGACTAGAGCAGAATAATGTCACTTTCTAATAAGGAACTATCCGCTGTCTGCAGACTCAGCAATCTAGAAGCAGAAGTAGAGTCTCTACAGACCTGTAACAATAGTCTATCGAAACATGTTTTAGAACTGAAAATGAAAAACACGCAACTCGAAAATCGAATAAAAGAACTGCAGATTCAAAATTCACGTATGAAATCGGCGGCTTCTGAGAGGAAAATCTACACAAGCATGATGGAGACAAACAACAGAATCAACCTAAGAAAAATTGAAGAGCTCAAGGCTGAGATTGCTGCTTTGCGAAAATCATTTCGAGAAAAGGAAAGGGAACTGGAAGAACTCTACCGTTTTCGCGCACAAAGACTGAAATCAGAAGCTGACCAAACCATCGAGAGACGAGAACGTGAGCATCAAACCAAACTGGATCATCTGGTCGCTCAGAATGAGGTCGTTGTTCGCGGTCTGGGAAATGAAATCCGAGAAAAAAATGAACTCGTATCCGAAGCATTCAAAATCTGCGTTGAAATGCATCATACAAATACCACGATGATGATAGAAACTGCACGTAGACTCGCGATTAAACCTGATGAAAATTTCCATCCTGTTGAAAGTGAAACTGAACATCATCTGGGGTGGGGGTAGGGTCGGAATGGCAGAGGAGTGGAGGCATAAAAGATGGGGGGCTAACATAATTATTTGGTTAACAGATGCTGTCGTAGCCAATTAAACCTGTTGTCTCTTGCAGAGTAGTATTTACATTTTCTGGCACTGTTATCCGTATACCAGAAAGTTGCCTTGAATGTCCGCCCTATCTGTTAAATCATTGTCGTACGCTGGACACGAGCTGCGGAAGAGTTGAACAAGCACAACAGAAGCAGTAATTGTAGCACAAGTTGCGGACTACTAGTAGCCTTGCAAATACCTGAATACCATAAGTGTGTGTGGTCAGATGGGTAGAGGTAATGCAAACGCAGGAAAGATGTAGTTTAGCATGCTGCCAGGAATCTAGCCTTCGGTTTTCTTCATCTTTTTCTAAGAAGAAAAGGCTGACAGAAGAAACGCTGCCTTTTCGGTTCATTTAAGTTGTTTCTAATCGTGTTTGGAAAAGAAAAGAAAAAAAGGTCACGCGCGCGTCTGACTTGAACAGTGAATCTGCACTTAACCTTTGATGATCTGATCAGTTCTGTTTCGTGCTGATGTTGTCTTCTTGAATGGATGCGTGGCCATTGGCTGGCCGTTGGCTGACAGGGATCGGATCAGACGGTCTTCTTAAAACTACTGGAGTGCCGCGGCGTTGAAATTACGGTCTCTTCTGTAACTGCCAAAAGTTCTTACTCGTCCACAGCTGGGAGTACTGCTTTCTGCACATTCAGTTCATTCGATTTCCTCTTTTTTTCCAAACCCTCTTCCAGCATAAAATGATATGTGCTCTGAACAGTGAACCAGATGTTTACTTGTGTTTTGATTATAAGTGAATTTGTAAGGGTTACATCCAAACACACGAAAGGTAAAAAAGAACGCTGATTTTAGACGCACATTTTCGGGCAAACCCCCTTTTTCAAGGCAGTGGGCTGACAGGTAAACGATATCTTACGGTAAATGATAATAAATGAATGAGAAGATTTTTTTAATTTACTTTTCCTATTTCGTTTGTTTGTGCTGGCTTATCTGGAAGTGCGAGTTGCTTGTGTGTGTGTGTGTGTGTGTGTGTGTGTGTGTGTGTGTGTGTGTGTGTGTGTGTGTGTGTGTGTGTGTGTGTGTGTGTGTGTGTGTGTGTGTGTGTGTGTGTGTGTGTGTGTGTGTGTGTGCGTGTGTTTAGCTTGGACGTTATTAGATACTTTTGATGCACACCAGAGACCACCACCACCACCCCACCCTTCTTTTTTCTTTCTTTTTTCACAGAAGCGTAGCATCTTTGATCAGTTGTAAGTGAATGTATGCTCGTGTATATGTATGTCTTTTGGGTAATTGCTGGCTAGTTGGAATTGACTGTGCTTGTTGACACGGTGTCCATATTATGGACAGTGACTGTGACAGTGTTTTTCTTATGGACAGTGAATGTGACACGGTGTCCGTCATATGGACAGTGATTGTGACACGGTGTCCGTCTTATGGGCAGTGAATGTGACATGTGACGGTCTTATGAACAGTGATTTTGACACAATGTCCGTCTGATGGACAGTGAATGTGACATGGTGTTCGTCTTGTGAACAGTGGATGTGGCAGCGTGTCAGTCTTTTGGGCAGTAAATGTGACACAGTGTCCGTCTTATGGACAGTGAATATGGCACCATGTCCGTCTTTTGGACGGTGAATGTGACATGGTGTCGGTCTTATGAACAGAAATTTTGACACGGTGTCCGTCTTATGGACAGTGAATGTGACGTGGTGTCCGTCTTATGAACAGAGATTGTGACATGATGTCCGTCTTATGGACAGTGAACGCGACATGGTGTGCGTCTTATGGACAGTGAATGGGACTTTTATCTGTGATGTGATGACTTGTGTTTCGCCCTGATATGACCTTCGCGATTGATTGGGCTTTAAATATCAAGAATCTAAGACCTAAAAACACACGCAACAAAAAAAACAACAACAAAAAAACGTTCACCAACGTTAACTAGTTCGAGTTCAGGGTGAGCGTGTTTCACTTTATGATAGCGCTGAAAATGCTGAGAAATCTATCTGTAATCCACAAGGTTGACTGGTCTGTGACAGAAAACCTCTTACTTGTGTTTCTTTTCTACTTCTTTTTTCCTTGGTGATTATTGTACAATGTTTTGCTCGCTAAAGCGTTGAGTGCACATTTATTTTAGCTTTGGAATCACATTGTTCGAAAATTGTTCACGTTCAACTCAAATGTAACGCTGTTTGAGATTGTTTACTTTGTATATATTTTTTAAGGTTTTGTTTCTATTTTGACATGGATGATTTTGATTCAGATATCTTTTTCTGCAGTTGCTACCTGATTTTTCTTAATGTACATTTGTCCAGTTCAGTGGTACCAGTGACAAGAGTTGAGGATGCCTGTTTATAGTGTGCTTATTTGTGTGCGCCATGCCCATGCCCATGGTTCTCTTCAGCAAGTGTCCCTACATTGCTAAAGCTTTGACTGCACATCTATTTTTGTCTTGAGAATCGCGTTGTTTGAATATTGTTTACGTCCATCTGAGATGTAACACTGTTTGAGAATGTTTACAATGAACATAGGGGTACTTTTGAATGGTATGTAAACCAAATGTATTTGTCTGTATCCACTTTTTTTTCCCTTCTCTCGCTCTCTCTCCTCCCCGCTCCTTTTTTTAATTTTATTTATGGGGGTGTTGTTTGCTTAAAAAAAGATCATTTTGATTGAGGTAGCTTTTACTGTTGATACCAGATTTTCTTAAGGTACATTTGCACAGATGACATCAAGCTTTGAGGATTCTTATATATACATTGTTATTTAACTGTTGCGGGCACCACGCCCGGAGTTCTTTTGAGCAAGTGAGTCTGTGCATATAATTATGTGAAGAAAAAGAAGAAGAATTTATTGATGCATAAATATGTAATCGCCGATCTTTACATGTCAATGTCTGTTGTTTTTTGTTTGTATGTTTTTTACTCAATATTGTCTCGGCCACTAGCTGCACGTGTGTAAAAAAAGGGGGGGGGGGGAAGAGGGGGTTGGGGTGGAGATGGCAGTGGGGGGTTGTGATCCACTCAGAGTTTGTTGTATGGGCTTAGCTGCGAACATTCAGTATGAAAATCAGTGTTTGTGTTTCACGCAGTCTCATAATTAGAATATGTGCAGGTTATTTCTGCTTAGATTTGTTGCATATGAACACAAAAAGAGACTTCACAATGCATTGTACATTCCTTTAGAAAAATATCACGTGTCACTATTTTCTTCTCTCTTTCTTTAATTTGTTTTTAAGAATGTTACTAGATGTGGATTGCGTAACTGCGTAACTGATTTAACACTTTCAGACACTAGAAATATTTTCGGTCAAATTATTTCACGGAAGTAAATGTTTACTTCGGAAGTGAGTCCAGCAAACTTCACAGAAACGTTTGTGGCGTCAGTATTAGTGGTATTAAAGGTTGAATTTGGCCACAAATGCCAGCTGTCAGCTAATGTCTTTACCTGGCAATGTTTTCGGCATAAGATCAGTCTTTGCCACGTTCGTAATTATAAGCTATGGAAAAGAAGTTTTGTTGTTGTTGATGTAAGCATATAATCATCCATTGATGATTTGTGTATGTATACATTTATGTTTGTAGAGAACGTATAATTTATGTTTGTATACATGAATGCCGCATGTTGACTATATATTATGTTTATGCGTAAAATTAGGCTTACAGGTCAACAGAAAATCAGGGGGGGAAAAAAGGCTTTGTCAGCGGGTTCTTTTTATAAACCTTTTCCCCCCTTCATTCTAACGGTGTGATTCTATATTTAGGTGTGGGTTGAATACACTTTCTGCCGTTTTAGTCATTTCAGTTCTTCTTTACAATTTGATTTATATGGTCTTTCTCCTTTGTGAATGGTTGCTTTTTTATTTGTTATTGTTTATAGTTGTTATTGTTGTTGTTGCTTTTGTTGTGCTTTTAGAGTTACGCCTTGTCACAGAACGGTATGGTTGTATTGGTAGCTGCACCCATGTCTGACATCTCCTAGTTCTAAATACTTATTGATTCTCTCTCTCTCTCTCTCTCTCTCTCTCTCTCTCTCTCTCTCTCTCTCTCTCTCTCTCTCTCTCTCTCTCTCTCTCTCTCTCTCTCTCTCTCTCTCTCTCTCTCTCTCTCTCTCTCTCGGTTTGTCGGTCGGTCTGTCTGTCCGACTGTCTCTCGGTCTCTCTCTGTCCTCCACCCCACCCCCACCTACGCATGTAATTTTGTTGTTGTTGTTGTTGCTATGGTGTCTTCGAATGCGGATATGGTATATTACTTATATTTGGAGAGTGAAAATTGTGTATTACATTGTTTTGGAGAGTCGCTATTGCCTATTATGTTGTATACAACTGCAAGACAAACTTTGGCTAACAAACGTTATTGCAATTTATTGTTGTCTCGACTCAGATTTTATCTAGAGGTAGAAGACGAAAGTCTTGCCATGTTTTAAAAGTAGAGTCAGACACATACACGTTTCAGCCGTAACTGTGTCAAATGCAAAGTGTTTACCAAATACTGACCTTCAGGTTAGAACACAGTGTTTTTTGCTTACATTGTAAGAATGCAATAGTTACAGACAAAAGCAAATATAATTCAGCAAATCAAACGACAGAGCTTTGTCTTTAACTCCTGCATCATGGTTGCGTGCACTTTTTGTTTTATTTTGAAAAGCCTGCAAAGCTAAACTTTTCTGTTTTATTTTGAATAGCCTGCAAAGCTAAACTTTTTTGTTTTATTTGGAACAGCCTGCAAAGCTAAACTTTTTTGTTTTATTTGGAATAGCCTACAAAGCTAAACTTTAACTTTAGAAAGAAAATATTGCAATGTTTCTTAAAACGTTGTTCAAATGTGATTGAAAACACGACAAAGAAATTAATCATGGGATCCATAACTTCCTGTATGTATCGAAGAACATTATGTTGTATTGTGCTATATCTTTTCCCACCTTTTTTCTGTACACACGCTTAAAACTATCTTACATTATTTACATCGTACTTTCACATATTATGATTATAAGATTCAAATCGCTTGCTTACGCTTTATAAGAATTAAAATGGATGCTTTAAATAAATGAATGAAAGCCATTGATTCCCCATGACCCATCTCTTTTAACATGAATGACTACATGCAACAAACGCACGCACACTCACATACATACACGCACGCATGCACACACACAGATCACTGTTGTTCACATTATCTTTGTTTTTGCTTGCTTTAGAAGTGCAGTGCTTGTTCTCCTTCAGGCCAGAACTAGACAGAACATGGCAGTGAGCCAGCGTGGAACCGGGACCCGTTCTGTTTAAACAAATCGACCGTTAGACTGGGAACGTCTAGGCCACGTCGCTTCCTTAGGTTTCTGTAGATTTCAAATGAGACGATAACGACACATTTATTTAAGCGACCGCTCGCCCGACTGTATAGACACTGCAGAGGTTGAAGACGGCAACCAAGACGGAATGAGTACGAAACGAAAACCATTTGCGTCAAAATGATATATATATATATCTTCAGTCCAAGTTAATTGATAAAGGTTTTAAGTTAACCGAAAATAAAGGTTTTAAGTTAAACGAAATGTTTTAACACACGGTATTTTGATGTTATAATGTACGAAAGAAAATGGTAGCCAAATGTATACATAATTTCAGTTGTAACTGATTTTCATGCCGCTTAACTGTTTGGTCTTCATAAGGTATTCTTACAAACAAATAAACGCTGTTCCTAATTATGGGAGCCGCCGACTATTTCTACGTCAGTTTCAGGCCAGTGGTGCTAATTAAACCTCGAGTTTGGTTTATTGTGAACGGTTTTCACTGTGGTCCCACCATCGTGATCATATCAGACAGCAGGCAGAGCTAGAGGGAGCGCATTTAATCTGCACACAGCGGGAAACTGGTTCACAGCTTTTGTAAGGACCGACGTTAACTTCAGATTCAGCAATGGTCAGTGGAGACGGAATTAAATATAAACCACTTACATTAAAATATTGTACAGAATCAGTCATGTGTGTTTTTGCAAACACTTGTCTCCTCTTACACAGAGAGCCATATGTGTTTAGACCACGATTCATTATAACACTAAAATTGACCGGATAATCTCAAGCTGGCTATTCTATTGCAAATTAATTAGCCACACGTGTGGAATTCATTGTAATAATAACAGTAATAATAGTAATGCCAGGACGGGTCACTGATCTTGTGTTTTTGATCATGTTCGAGCTTGACTAGATGTCACAAGGATAAGGCTGGAAGCAAACATTAGAACATCCCTTTTACGTTTCAAAAGCCCAGATACCAACGTAAAAGTTGTTTGTTTAATATAAGGCACTTAGGGAAAACCCGTTAGCAACGTTAATGACGCTGACGGGGTCAATTTGGAACCCAAACATTATCAGAGCAACAGCGTGAAGGACTTACAAACACGATCGAGGGGAACTTAATCTAAAATAGACCGTCAAAAATGTGCAGGTTTGCGTCCCTTGATTTCGAATCCGTTCAAATGATTACGTGACTGGCTGTGTTTTTGTTCTCATACCGTTTTCGTCGCCTTTCCCAACCCTGCAGATCAGATAGTGCCCCAGGATTTTAGTTCGATCGTGTGTGACTTAGCAAACAGAACTGTACTGCCTATATATGGTTTTTGTTTTTTTGTTTTTAAGAACTGTACTGCCTATATACGTGGTTTGAGAACACTTTTTTTTCTGCCCTTTTTAAAAAATTTTTTTATTGGTGCTCACAAGAAGAAAGTTACCGCTATCCTTGTTGGTGGCGTAAGATTTTTTTTATTGTATACATTAGACCGCTCCATTACCGCAATGCGACCTTAGTATAATAAAGGAGAATCCGGAAAGCAAGAGTTTTTTGTTCATCCGGTTAAATCTGTACGGGGAATGAAGTGTAGCATAATATTTTTGCCAGTTGTAATGAGACCACTTTGCGCCAGCAATGCGCCTGATCTAACGTTCTCTCCAAACTGAAAACAAGTAAAGTGTCTTGCATGTTTGTCGACTTCATTTAAGTTTTGTTTCATTTTGTTTTATGCCTGAAGCATTGTGCCAGTAGTGAAAACAGCACATCTTTGATGAACTGGGAGATAATTCTGACTCAATGTTAAACGTATTTCATGAACTGTCTTTACGGGAGACAATTCTGACTTGTGTCAAAAATGGCAGAATTTGTCCAGCAAATACTTGAGTGCCCTTATTACCGAGTGTTTCCGTAGATTTGCGAATGCAGCTGGCACTAGCTGTTTCTTCGTGTCAGAGCTGTAACTTGTCGATATGTACAGCTATGCTCAGCCTCTCTTTCCACTGATAAAGTTAGTCAGTCACTGGACTTTAACGCCGTCCTGCCAACATATACAGTTAGTCACTGGACTTTAACGTCCTGCTCATAGATACAGTTATTCAGTCACTGGACTTTAACGTCCAGCCCACTGATGCAGTTAGTCAGCCATTGGACTTTAATGCCCTGCCCATAAATACAGTTGGTCATTGTACTTAAACGTCCTGTCCACAGATTCAGTTAGCCAATCACTGGTCCAGCCCACAGATGTAGTCAGACATTGGACTTTAACGTCCTGCCCATAAATACAGTTAGTCAGTCACTGGATTTTAACGTCCTGCCCACACAGTTTGCCAGTCACTGGTCCTGCCGACAGACACAGTCAGTCACTGGACTTTAACGTCCTGCCCACAAATAGTTAGCTACTGGACTTAAAGGTCCTGCCCACAGATACAGTTAGTCAGCCATTGGACTTTAACGTCCTGCCCACAGATACAGTTAGTCAGTCATTGGACTTGAAGTCCTGCCCACAGATACAGTTAGTCAGTCACTGGACTTTAACGTCCTGCCCACATATACAGTTAGTCAGCCATTTGGACTTTAACGTCCTGCTCACAGATACAGTTAGTCAGCCACTGGACTTTATAGTCCTGTCAATAGCACGGGGTTCACCAAAGACGATTAGACATACAGAAAACGTGCAGCGCTGCATGAAGACAAAAACATCACTTTCCGATGCATTGCTTTTGAGGAGAGAAAAAAAGAGAAAGAAACAAAATGGCCATAGACCTACATTTCTAATAGTTTTACTCGCAAAGAAGATGGCAGACGAACTTGTATTTTCCCTGTAAAGCTATGGTAATGATTCACGCTTCCTGGCCGGTAAAACCGCTCTTTTTTCACCACTTTTCCCTATAAATTAATCCGGTTCAATCCACCTTACGGAATAGATATAGTGAATTTGTCCCAGTACAAAGCAACAGGTGAATAAATAAAAGCAGAACCAGGATTCAAATTCATGAGTTTTCCCTGCTGCAAGGCAAGATGGAGACGCAGAAAACTCATGTGTTTGACTCCCGATGGTGCTAGTATGGATGTCGTTTCTGAGGTGACCCTGTGTTAAGGACAGGACTCCGGCAATCTTGAGAAAAGGGGGCAGAGCTGTCGGTTTTAACGGAGCGGTCTTCTGTGTTAGTATATTTATGTATTGCTTTATTTGCTTTTTTGAAATTGCTTGCAATAAAATGTAAAACGAGAACTCGTATGGTTCTGTCTGTCTGTCTGTGTGTCAGTTTCTCTCTCTGCCTCTCTCTCTCTCTCTCTCCCTCTCTCCCCACCCCCTCTCTCCCTCTGTTGTTCGTTTTTGTTTTTGGTTGTTTGTGTTTGTTATTGTTGTGGTGGTGGTGATGGTGGTAATGTGTGTTTGTGTGTGTGTGTGTGTGTGTGTGTGTGTGTGTGTGTGTGTGTGTGTGTGTGTGTGTGTGTGTGTGTGTGTGAGTGTGTGAGTGTGTGTATGTGTGAGTGAGTGTGTGTGTGTGTGTGTGTGTGTGTGTGTGTGTGTGTGTGTGTGTGTGTGTGTGTGTGTGTGTGTGTGTGTGTGTGTGTGTGTGTGTGTGTGTGTGTGTGCTTACTGAAATGATTAGCAAAGTGTAGATGTGAATTACGCCTACAAAAATAAATCGATGATTACACAACAAAAGACGAAATCATAGAAGTTCAGGGTTGCATAACTCTTGCAGTGGACGGGGTGGTATCACTAACATGTAACCTACTCACGATCTTTAAACATGCCACTATTTTACTGTGTTATTACCCCACCTCTTAAAGGACAGTTCGATATTATTCCGAGTGGTCAGCCAGACTCCACAGATACTCTACAATGGTATCGTGTCATCATCCAGCCTCTTGAAGGACGGAGCAGTGTTTCTGAATCATCAGGCCTTTGAAAGCCGTGCTATATTACTGAATGATATCACCCTACACTGAACAGATAGTGCAGTGTTTCTGAATCATCATGCCTATCAAAGGACAGCGCTACTTTACTGAATTACATCACCCTACTTTGAGCAGATAGTGCAGTGTTTCTGAATCATGCCTTTCAAAGGACAGCGCTGTTACTGAATGGTATCAGCTCTCCGTTGAACAGACAGCATAGTGCTACAGTTATGGCATGACCTGTGAAAGGACGGCGATTTTTTGTTTTATCAAGCCACATGTGAAAGGACGGCGCACTATTACTGTGATTGAGATGTTACAGTGAACATCAGCTGTAAATGGAAGGTGAAGGTGCAATAAGTGTCGAAAGAAAGCATAAGGCGTAAGAGATTTATTCGTCTATATCACATATACAGAAACTTTGCATTTGAAATTCTGTTGATAGATAAGCAGCAAAACACCCATTGAAACAGATTCGGTTTACTGAGAAACCTTCGTCATGTTAACAATCGGTCCTAAGCTTCCCAGCTGTTTTATATTGCACCTAGAAGTGAGTTGGTGACGATAACTGGAGCGGATGTGCAAAGCAGCGTCAATATGGATGGCTGTGATAAAAGTCTGTGTTCATAACAAAACAGTGTACAAACAGGTGGCTGTGATAACACAGTGTGTTCATAACAGAACAGCGTCAAAATGAGGGATTGTGATAAGAGTATGTATTCGTAACAAAACAGCGTCAAAAAGGATGGTTGTGACAAAAGAAAGTCCATAAGAAAACAAATAAAGCAACATGTCCATCAAAATGAATGCTCCTGAGTGTTATAATTTCCCCGTTTAAAGGACAGTGCGATATTACTGCGGGTTATGATCAGAATTCTTCACATACACTATAATGTTACTGAGTGTCATCAGTTTAAGTGATCGCCCCTCCAGTGAATGTGCAGTGCAATATTTCTAAGTGATCATCCCAACCCTGAAAGAACAGTGCAATTTCTAAGTGATCATTCCATACTTAAAAAGACCGAGCAACGTTTCTAAGTGATCATTTCACCCCTAAAAGGACAGTGTAATGTTTATGTTACCATCCCAACCCTGAAGGGACAATGCAATGTTTCTAAAAGACCATCCCACTACTGAAAGGACAGTGCAGTTTTACTAACTGATTATCCCACTCCTGAAAGGACAGTGAAATGTTATTGAGGATAATAATCCCCCACTTCTGAATGACAGTACGTTATTGCTTATGGTAATGATCCCACCTCTGAAAGACAGTGCAATATTACTGAGGGTAATAGTCGGACTTCTGACTGGACAGTGCAATATTACCAAGGGTAATCGTTAAACCCCTGACATGACAGTACAGTGTTACTAAGGGTGATCGTAAACTGTTTGACTATATAGCGCAATGTTACTAAAGGTGATAGACAAACCTCTTATTGGGTATAGTCAAATCTCTTACTGGGCAGGGCAATATTACTGAGGGTGGTCGTCAGAAATCTGACGGTCATGTTATTGAAGGTGATCGTCAAACCGTGAAAGTCAGTGCAGTGTCACTGAGAGTGTTCACCCTGCCGCGACGAGATAATGACGTGTTATTGGTATGATCCCACCTCTGTTACCGTGGGTAGTCACCCAACGTCTGAAGGGCCAGTACTGTGTCACTGGGTAATCAAACCACCTCTGAAGGGCACTGCAATTGTTACTGTAGGCAATCATCCAGCGTCTGAAGGGCACCGCAATTGTTACTGTGGTAGTCACCTAACGTCTGAAGGGCCAGTACTGTGTCACTGGGTAATCAAACCACCTCTGAAGGGCACTGCAATTGTTACTGTAGGCAATCATCCAGCGTCTGAAGGGCACCGCAATTGTTACTGTGGTAATCGTCGAACGTCTAGGGGCGAGTACTATGTCACTGAGGGCAGTCATACCACCTCTGAAGGGCACTGCAACTGCTACCGTGGGTAATCAGTCTTTGCCACGTTCGTAAATATTAGCTTTGGAAAATAAGGCTTTTTATTATGTAAGTCATCCATTGATATAAGTATGTATACATTTATGTTTGTAGAGAAAGTATAATTTATGTTTGCTTATATGAATGCCGCATGTGGTCTATATATTATGTTTATGCGTAAAATTAGGCCTACAGGTCAACAGAAAATCAGGAAGAAAAAAGAAGAAAAAAAGAGGCTTTGTCGGCGTGTTCTTTTTATAAATTCCCCCCCCCCCCCCCCCCCCCCCCATTCATTCTAACGGTGTGATTCTTCGTTTAGATGTGGGTTGAATACACTTTGTGCCGTTTTAGTCATTTTAGTTCCTTACAATTTGATTTATATGGTCTTTCACCTTTGTGAATGGTTGCTTTTTTATTTGTTATTGTTTATACTTGTTATTGTTGTTGTTGCTTTTGTTGTGCTTTTAGAGTTACGCCTTGTCACAGAACGGTATGGTTGTATTGGTAGCTGCACCCATGTCTGACATCTCCTAGTTCTAAATACTTATTGATTCTCTCTCTCTCTCTCTCTCTCTCTCTCTCTCTCTCTCTCTCTCTCTCTCTCTCTCTCTCTCTCTCTCTCTCTCTCTCTCTCTCTCTCTCTCTCTCTCTCTCTCTCTCTCGGTTTGTCGGTCGGTCTGTCTGTCCGACTGTCTCTCGGTCTCTCTCGGTCCCCAACCCCACCCCCACCTACGCATGTAATTTTTGTTGTTGTTGTTGCTATTGGAAAATGTATGTGGTGTCTTCGAATGCGGATACGGTATATTACATAATATATTTGGAGAGTGAAAATTGTGTGTTACATTGTTTTGGAGAGTCGATATTGCCTATGATGTTGTATGCAACTGCAAGACAAACTTTGGCTAACAAACGTTATTCCAATTTATTGTTGTCTCGACTCAGATTTTATCTAGAGGTAGGAGATGGAAGTCTTGCCATGTTTTAAAAGTAGAGTCAGACACATACACGTTTCAGCCATAACTGTGTCAAATGCAAAGTGCTGACCAAATATTGACCTTCAGGTTAGAACACAGTGTTTTTTGCTTACATTGTAACCAAGACGGAACGAGTACGAAACGAAAACCATTTGCGTCGTCTTTTTGTGTGTTTGTCGCGATAGCACTTTGGGTATATACATTTTATTTGATACAGCTGTGTATTCCGTTTGAGATCAGCCTAAAGGTAGATTCTTATTTTCCTTCAGTAACATTCATATATATCTATACATTTCTTCAGTCCGAGTTAATTGATAAAGGTTTTAAGTTAACCGAAAATAAAGGTTTTAAGTTAAACGAAATGTTTTAACACACGGTATTTTGATGTTATAATGTACGAAAGAAAATGGTAGCCAAATGTATACATAATTTCAATTGTGACTGATTTTCATGCCGTTTAACTGTTTGGTCTTCGTAATGTATTCTTACAAACAAATAAACGCTGTTCCTAATTATGGGAGCCGCCGACTATTTCTAAGTCAATTGCAGGCCAGTGCTGCTAAACCTCGGGTTTGGTTTATTGTGAACGGTTTTCACTGTGGTCCCACCATCGTGATCATATCAGACAGCAGGCAGAGCTAGAGGGAGCGCATTTAATCTGCACACAGCGGGAAACTGGTTCACAGCTTTTGTAAGGACCGACGTTAACTTCAGATTCAGCAATGGTCAGTGGAGACGGAATTAAATATAAACCACTTACATTAAAATATTGTACAGAATCAATCATGTGTGTTTTTGCAAACACTTTTGTCTCCTCTTACACAGAGAGCCATATGTGTTTAGACCACGATTCATTATAACACTGAAATTGACCGGATAATCTCAAGCGGGCTATTCCATTGCAAATTAATTAGCCACACGTGTGGAATTCATTGTAATAATAACAGTAATAATAGTAATGCCAGGACGGGTCATTGATCTTGTGTTTTTGATCATGTTCGAGCTTGACTAGATGTCACAAAGATAAGGCTGGAAGCAAACATTTGAACATCCCTTTTACGTTTCAAAAGCCCAGATAAAAGTTTGTTTAATATAAAAGGCACTTAGGGAAAACCCGTTAACAACGTTAATGACGCTGACGGGGTCATTTTGGAACCCAAACATTATCAGAGCAACAGCGTGAAGGACTTACAAACACGATCGAGGGGAACTAAATCTAAAATAGACCGTCAAAACTGTGCAGGTTTGTGTTCCTTGATTTCGAATCCGTTCAAATGATTACGTGATTGGCTATGTTTTTGTTCTCATACCGTTTTCGTCGCCGTCCCAACCCTGCAGATCAGATAGTGCTCCAGGATTTTAGTTCGATCCTGTGTGACTTAGCAAACAGAACTGTACTGCCTATATATGTGGCTTGAGAAGACTCCCCCCCCCCCTTTTTTATATATTTTTTTTTAAAGAACTGTACTGCGTATATGTGTGGCTTGAGAACCCTTCTTTTTTTCTGCCCTTTTTTTTTTTTTTTATTTTTTTTTTTTTATTGGTGCTCACAAGAAGAAAGTTACCGCTATCCTTGTTGGTGGCGTAAGAACATTTTTATTGTATACATTAGACTGCTACATTACCGCAATCCGACCTTAGTATAATAAAGGAGAATCTGGAAAGCAAGAGTTTTTTTGTTCATCCGGTTAAATCTGTACGGGGAATGAAGTGTAGCATAATATTTTTGCCAATTGTAATGAGACCACTTTGCGCCAGCAATGCGCCTGAACTAACGTTCTCTCCAAACTGAAAACAAGTAAAGTGTCTTGCATGTTTGTCGACTTCATTTTTGTTTTGTTTGATTTTGTTTTTCGCCTGAAGCATTGTGCCAGTAGTGAAAACAGCACAACTTTGATGAACTGGGAGATAATTCTGACGCAGTGTTAAACGTATTTCATGAACTGTCTTTACGGGAGACAATTCTGACTTGTGTCAAAAATGGCAGAATTTGTCCAGCAAATACTTGAGTGCCCTTATTACCGAGTGTTTCCGTAGATTTGCGAATGCAGCTGGCACTAGCTGTTTCTTCGTGTCAGAGCTGTAACTTGTCGATATGTACAGCTATGCTCAGCCTCTCTTTCCACTGATAAAGTTAGTCAGTCACTGGACTTTAACGCCGTCCTGCCAACATATACAGTTAGTCACTGGACTTTAACGTCCTGCTCATAGATACAGTTATTCAGTCACTGGACTTTAACGTCCAGCCCACTGATGCAGTTAGTCAGCCATTGGACTTTAATGCCCTGCCCATAAATACAGTTGGTCATTGTACTTAAACGTTCTGTCCACAGATTCAGTTAGCCAATCACTGGTCCAGCCCACAGATGTAGTCAGACATTGGACTTTAACGTCCTGCCCATAAATACAGTTAGTCAGTCACTGGATTTTAACGTCCTGCCCACACAGTTTGCCAGTCACTGGTCCTGCCGACAGACACAGTCAGTCACTGGACTTTAACGTCCTGCCCACACAGTTTGCCAGTCACTGGTCCTGCGACAGACACGGTCAGTCACTGGAATTTAACGTCCTGCCCACACAGTTTGCCAGTCACTGGTCCTGCCGACAGACACGGTCAGTCACTGGAATTTAACGTCCTGCCCACACAGTTTGCCAGTCACTGGTCCTGCCGACAGACACGGTCAGTCACTGGACTTTAACGTCCTGCCCACACAGTTTGCCAGTCACTGGTCCTGCCGACAGACACGGTCAGTCACTGGAATTTAACGTCCTGCCCACACAGTTTGCCAGTCACTGGTCCTGCCGACAGACACGGTCAGTCACTGGAATTTAACGTCCTGCCCACAAATAGTTAGCTACTGGACTTAAAGGTCCTGCCCACAGATACAGTTAGTCAGCCATTGGACTTTAACGTCCTGCCTACAGATACAGTTAGTCATTGGACTTTAACGTCCTGCCCACAGATACAGTTAGTCAGTCATTGGACTTGAAGTCCTGCCCACAGATACAGTTAGTCAGTCACTGGACTTTAACGTCCTGCCCACATATACAGTTAGTCAGCCATTTGGACTTTAACGTCCTGCTCACAGATACAGTTAGTCAGCCACTGGACTTTATAGTCCTGTCAATAGCACGGGGTTCACCAAAGACGACTAGACATACAGAAAACGTGCAGCGCTGCATGAAGACAAAAACATCACTTTCCGATGCATTGCTTTTGAGGAGAGAAAAAAGAGAAAGAAACAAAATGGCCATAGACCTACATTTCTAACAGGTTTATTCGCAAAGAAGATGGCAGACGAACTCGTATTTTCCCTGTAAAGCTATGGTGATGATTCACGCTTCCTGGCCGGTAAAACCGCGCTTTTTTCACCACTTTTCCCTATAAATTAATCCGGTTCAATCCACCTTACGGAATAGATATAGTAAATTTGTCCCAGTACAAAGCAACAGGTGAATAAATAAAAGCAGAATCAGGATTCAAATTCATGAGTTTTCCCTGCTGCAAGGCAAGATGGAGACGCAGAAAACTCATGTGTTTGACTCCCGATGGTGCTAGTATGGATGTCGTTTCTGAGGTGACCCTGTGTTAAGGACAGGACTCCGCCAATCTTGAGAAAAGGGGGCAGAGCTGTCGGTTTTAACGGAGCGGTCTTCTGTGTTACTATATTTATGTATTGCTTTATTTGCTTTTTTGAAATTGCTTGCAATAAAATGTAAAACGAGAACTCGTGTGGTTCTGTCTGTCTGTCTGTGTGTCAGTTTCTCTCTCTGCCTCTCTGTCTCTCTGTCTCTCTCCCTCTCTCCCCACCCCCTCTCTCCCTCTGTTGTTCGTTTTTGTTTTTGGTTGTTTGTGTTTGTTGTTGTTGTTGTGGTGGTGGTGGTGATGGTGGTAGTGTGTGTGTGTGTGTGTGTGTGTGTGTGTGTGTGTGTGTGTGTGTGTGTGTGTATGTGTGTGTGTGTGTGTGTGTGTGAGTGTGTGTGTGTGTGTGTGTGTGTGTGTGTGTGTGTGTGTGTGTGTGTGTGTGTGTGTGTGTGTGTGTGTGTGTGTGTGTGTGTGTGTGTGTGCTTACTGAAATGATTAGCAAAGTGTAAATGTGAATTACGCCTACAAAAATAAATCGATGATTACACAACAAAAGACGAAATCAAAGAAATCCAGGGTTGCATAACTCTTGCAGTGGACGGGGTGGTATCACTAGCATGTAATCTACGCACGATCTTTAAACATGCCACTATTTTACTGGCGCACCTGTATACCTTAACGATTATAAAACTGACACAGGCACTTCAAATAAAAAGAAATTGAAGTCCAGGTCTTTTAAATTTATATTGACAATACATGACAGTAAATAACTTGGTGTTTACGCCCAGTCAACCATTACGGCTATATCACGGAAAAACAATAGAGGATATAAAATAACTACTTTATCTGCTACAAAAGCACGAAGGATTATAAAAATGTCAAACACAAACTCAAAATTGAAATCAACACAAATGCGTAACAAATAAAAATGATTTGATTATCTGATCGGTGTGTGTGTGCGTGCGTGCGTGCGTGCGTGCGTGCGTGCCAGCGTGCGTGCGTGCGTGCGTGCGTGTGTGTGTGTGTGTGTGTGTGTGCGTGCGCGCGTGCGCGATGTGTATGTCTGCATGTGTGCGTGCGCGCGTGTGTGTTGTGTGTATGTGCACGTGCTTGTGTTTGTGTGTGTGTGTGTGTGTGTGTGTGTGTGTGTGTGTGTGTGTGTGTGTGTGTGTGTGTATGTGTGTGTGTGTGTGTGTGTGTGTGTGTGTGTGTGTGTGTGTGTGTGTGTGTGTGTGTGTGTGTGTGTTTGGGGGGGAGAGAGGTGGTTGCTGGTGACGCACCTGCTTCGTCGAGTGCCCGTGCAAGCTTTAGCTCGACACAGGTCGGTTACCATGGGAACAAACAAACAGAACGTCACGCACACAAACACACGCACTACACAGTCTCACGAGCAGAAAGGTGTCCCACAATTAAAGCACGCATCCATTAACTTTAGGCATTTTATTCCTGTCACAAACCCCACTACATGTATTCAGAAGTATCACAGAAGGGCATATGACCTAATAAATAAGTACACACACCTAGGAGGTCGAGACACGAGTCAATAACAATAAATACAAATATATATGTATCGGGATGATAAACAGCGACATGAAGTAAATACCAGTCGGTCTTTCTGTAACAGGTAAAAAGGTCCAGTTCGCCTGAAAAAAACAGTGAATGTTATCCTGATTGATTTCAGTGTGTGTGTGGGGAAGGGGGGGGGGGATGCGTGTGTGCGTGCGTGTAAAATCGATGTAATATTATTATTGAAACGTCAGTGACAAACGTACGTACATAGAATGACTGTGGCACAAATTCGCACCATTATAAAACGATAAATTTACCACCACAACAACAACAAACTACTGGGAGGCTTCAGATAAAAATTAAAGCTATGAACATGTCATGTCCCCTATTATTAAACAAGTGTAAAATGTCAGTTCATCAAATGTATATGAAGACATTTAAAAATAAACTGTGTAGGTCTATATGATATAAGTCGCGATGTCATAAAAATATTGGCTACTAATTTTAATAATAATCTAAAAGAATTCTTCAAATAGCTTATGTTGCCGGGCACTGTCTAAGATGTTAACACCTAAGTGCTGGAATGTACCTCAATGATAAACTATTCTGAGGGCACACTGGACGGGTCACTGTTTCACTGAACCTTTATCTGCCTTATGAGCACAGACAGTACTCTTAAATACAATTCTAAATAATTATCGGGAGTCCATAAGAATGTTACTAAAAGGTTCGTTCCACCACTCTATGCGTTCTGATTTTAACCAGTTTTGTCCATATGTATCTGTGCCACTAACTGTTGTGTGATTTTGCAGATTTCAGACTACGCAAAAGTCATTATTATCACTTAAACGTTTTTACTAATATAGTCATTGAACGGAATCAGCTGCTTCTGTTTGAAGCAAAACAGTGTTGAAATGGACGGCTGTGATAAACAAATATGTTCATAACAGAACAGCGTCAAAATGGACGGTTGTAACAAACGAATATGTTCATAATAGAGTCAAAATGGACGGTTGTAACAAACGAATATGTTCATAATAGAGTCAAAATGGACGGTTGTGATAAACGAATATGAGTTCATAACAAAACAGCGTCAAAATGGATGGTCGTGACAAAAGAGTGTTTTCATAAGAAAAAACCCTATATGTCAAAATGGTAGTGCAATGCTACTAAGTGTTATCATGCCCCCTTTAAAGGACGGTGCAACATTACTGTGTGTGGTCATCAGAATTCTTCACATACACTATAATGTTGCTGGGTGATATTATCCCACTTCAGAACAGTTCGATATTATTCAGTGTGGTCATCCAAACTCCAAATATACACTGCAATGGCACTGCGTGTTATTACCCCACC
Source organism: Alviniconcha strummeri (assembly GCA_963584105.1). Lineage (NCBI taxonomy): Eukaryota > Metazoa > Mollusca > Gastropoda > Provannidae > Alviniconcha > Alviniconcha strummeri. Next base: position 4,063,938 of record OY757544.1, read on the forward strand.
TCTTAAAGGACAGTGTTTGTATGGGTGTCCACAGGGTAACCGACTTGGAAAAATTTCCAGTTCGAGTCTCCAGGGATGAAGCTCCGTGTGTATTCCGTGTGGTCAGCCAGACTCCACAGATACTCTACAATGGTCCTCTTAAAGGACGGAGCAGTATTTTTGAATCATCAGGCCTTTGAAAGCCGTGCTATATTACTGAATGATATCACCCTACACTGAACAGATAGTGCAGTGTTTCTAAATCATCATGCCTATCAAAGGACAGCGCTATTTTAATGAATTATATCATCCTACTTTGAGCAGATAGTGCAGTGTTTCTGAATCATGCCTTTCAAAGGACAGGGCTATGTTACTGAATGATATCAGCCCTCCATTAAACAGACAGTAGAGTGCTACTGTTATGGCCTCACCTGTGAAAGGACGGCGATTTTTTGTTTTATCAAACCACATCTGACAGGACGGCGCACTATTACTGTGATTGAGATGTTACAGTGAACATCAGCTCTAAATGGAAGGTGAGGGTGCAACAAGTGTCGAAAGAAAGCACAAGGCGTAAGAGATTTATTCGTATATATCACAGATACAGAAATTTTGCATTTGAAATTCTGTTGATAGATATTCAGCAAAACACCCATTGAAACAGATTCGGTTTGCTGAGAAACCTTCGTCATGTTAAGAACCGGTCCTAAGCTTCCCAGCTGTTTTATATCGCACCTAGAAGTGAGTTGGTGACGATTAACTGGAGCGGATGTGCAAAGCAGCGTCAATATGGATGGCTGTTCTAAAAGACTGTGTTCATAGCAAAACAGTGTACAAACAGGTGGCTGTGATAACACAGTGTGTTCATAACAGAACAGCGTCAAAATGAAGGATTGCGATAAGAGTATGTATTCGTAACAAAACAGCGTCAAAAAGGATGGTTGTGACAAAAGAATGTTCATAAGAAAACAAATAAAGCAACATGTCCGTCAAAATGAATGCTACTGAGTGTTATCATTTCCCCGTTTAAAGGACAGTGCGATATTACTGCGGGTTATAATCAGAATTCTTCACATACACTATAATGTTACTGAGTATCATCAGTTTAAGTGATCTCCCAACCCCTGAATGTGCAGTGCAATGTTTCTAAGTGATCATCCCAACCCTGAAAGAACAGTGCAATTTCTAAGTGATCATTCCATACTTAAAAAGACCGAGCAACGTTTCTACATGATCATTTCACCCCTGAAAGGACAGTGTAATGTTTATGTTACCATCCCAACCCTGAAGGGACAATGCAATGTTTCTAAAAGACCATCCCACTACTGAAAGGACAGTGTAGTTTTACTAACTGATTATCCCACCCCTGAAAGGACAGTGCAATGTTACTGAGGATAATAATCCCCCACTTCTGAAGGACCGTACGTTATTGCTTATGGTAATGATCCTACCTTTGAAGAACAGTGCAATATTACTGAGGGTAATAGTCGGACTTCTGACTGGACAGTGCAATATTACCAAGGGTAATCGTTAAACCCGTGACATGACAGTACAGTGTTACTAAGGGTGATCGTGAACTGTTTGACTATGTAGCGCAATGTTACTAAAGGTGATAGACAAACCTTTTATCGGGTATAGTCAAATCTCTTACTGGGCAGGGCAATATTACTGAGGGTGGTCGTCAGAAATCTGACGGTCATATTATTGAAGGTGATCGTCAAACCGTGAAAGTCAGTGCAGTGTCACTGAGAGTGTTCACCCTGCCGCGACGAGATAATGACGTGTTATTGGTATGATCCCACCTCTGTTACCGTGGGTAGTCACCCAACGTCTGAAGGGCCAGTACTGTGTCGTTGGGTAATCATACCACCTCTGAAGGGCACTGCAGTTGTTACTGTGGGTAATCACCCAACGTCTGGATGGACAGTGAGGCGTTAAAGGTATGATCCAACCTCTAAAAGGATAAGTACTATGTTACTAGGGAAGATTATCCGACGTCTGAAAGGACAGCGTCGTATTACTGAGGGTGACCATGCAACGTCTGAAAGGACAGCGCCATATTACCGAGGGTGAACAGCCAGCGTCTAAAAGGATAGTACTTTGTGACTAGGAGAGATCATCAACGTCTGAAAGGATAGTACTTTGTTACTGAGGGTGACCATCCGACGTTGAAATGATAGTGGTATATTACTGAGGGTGACCATCCAACAGCTGAAAGGACAGTGCTATGTAACTGAGGGCTTTCATCAAACGTCTGAAAGGGCAGGGCTATGTTACTGAAGGCGCTCATCCAACAGCAGAAAGGACAGGGCTACGTTACTGAGGGCGCTCATCCAACAGCTGAAAGGACAAGGCTACGTTACTGAGGGCGCTCATCCAACAGCTGAAAGGACAGCGCTATGTTGCTAAGCGTTGTCATGGACAGCACCCCTGGCTCATCCTTCTGCTCCTCTTGCACAACCAACGGCACGTCTTTGCTTCCCTTTGCCCTCCGCCTCCTCTCACGGTCCCCCTGCGCCTTCTTCTCCTGCTCCCTCCGCAGTCTCTCTTGCATCTCCTGCTTCAGCTTCATCATATCGGCCTGAATGCACGAAGAGAATGCAACAGTTTGATTCATGGTAAAGCTGGCAGACGAACAGAGAGAGAGAGAGAGAGAGAGAGAGAGAGAGAGAGAGAGAGAGAGAGAGAGAGAGAGAGAGAGAGAGAGAGTGTGTGTGTGTGTGTGTGTGTGTGTATGAGTGTGTGTGTGTGTGTGTATGAGTGTGTGTGTGTGTGTATGTGTGTGTGTGTGTGTGTGTGTGTGTATGAGTGTGTGTGTGTGTGTGTGTGTGTGTGTGTGTGTGTGTGTGTATGAGTGTGTGTGTGTGTGTGTGTGTGTGCGTGTGCGCGTGCGTGCGTGCGTGCGTGCGTGCGTGAGTGTGTGCGCGCATGCATGTGTGTGTCTGTCTGTATGGGCGGAGGAGTGGGGCATTTTTGATGTCACATTTGTGTATGTTAATATTGTATGTCTTGATGTCAGTTGTTTATTGAACGAACCAGGCAGGAGGTAATCAGAAAGGCAAATTCTGGCAGTAAACGAGCACACAGTGACATTTTCTGACCAACTGCAAGATTAATAAAAGAGGGAAGCGTCGATAGCTCTGAAGTCCAAGCAGAGAGGACCTTAATTTCTCCCCCCGCGGGACTCATCGCAGGGAGGAAGAAGGAAGAGAAGAGGACGAATCGCAGGGAGGAAGAGGGAAGAGGACGAATCGCAGGGAGGAAAAGGGAAGAGAAGAGGACGAATCGCAGTCAGGAAGAGGGAAGAGAAGAGCACGAATCGCAGGGAGGAAAAGGGAAGAGAAGAGGACGAATCGCAGGGAGGAAGAGGGAAGACAAGAGGACGAATCGCATTGAGGAAGAGGGAAGAAAGGAGGACGAATCGCAGGGAGGAAGAGGGAAGAGAAGAGGACGTACAAACTCATCACCCACCTCCAGATTCTCCAGGATGGCGGCGGCCCCAGGCACCTCGTCGTCAGGCCGATGGGACGACAGCGGTTTCTTGGGCACTGTCTGGGCCTTGGCCATGGCAGCACTTTCTGACCCCTCCCTTTTTTCCGCCACGTCAGCATTAACGTCTCCTGTCGTTGCCGTCAGCTGTGGATCTGGGTCATTGACGACTGGACCTGAAGAGAAAGCGGCGACAATTACGGCCGAATGATACATTCATAATTCAATGTTCTGTCAAACATAGCACAAGCAGATCCAAAACATTTATCGAACCATAAAAGAGCTGATTGATTGTTCAAAACACTCTTAACGTTTTTGCGTTTAATGAGGTTCTGGGAACGAATGACGTTGAACTAAACCAGACGGGAACTGTGTTGTATTTGATATTCAACACCCAATCACCGCGATGGTCATGTGATACACAAGCTATTCAACCACAAGTGTGGTCATGTCGGGGTGAAGTACAAGCTATCCAGTCACAAGTGAGGTCATGTCGGGGTGAAGTACAAGCTATCCAATCACAAGTGAGGTCATGTCGGGGTGACAAGCTATCCAGTCACTAGTGAGGTCATGTCGGGGTGAAACACAAGCTATCCAATCACAAGTGAGGTCATGTCGGGGTGAAACACAAACTATCCAATCACAAATGATGTCATGTCGAGGTGAAGCACAAGCTATCCAATCACAAGTGAGGTCATGTCGGGGTGAAACACAAGCTATCCAATCACAAGTGAGGTCATGTCGGGGTGAAACACAAGCTATCCAATCACAAGTGAGGTCATGTCGGGGGGAGGCACAAACTATCCAGTCACACCACTATCCACCCCACCCCAACATCCCCTGTTGCCCCGGACACGAACCCCCACCCCGCCACCTCCAACAATCCCCTGTGAAAAGAAAGGAAGAGTAAGAAGCGGGACGCACTCTCAGTCTTGTTGCCCCGGAAGAACCGCGTGGGGATCCAGTCGGTGGTGAGAGCCCTCAGCATCTTGCTGATGACGTTGGTCACGCCGTACGGAGTCGGAATGTTGCGTACATCGTGTTGCACTTCCACCGTCATGTCACACAGGATGGCCTGGTGGTGCAGAAAAAGGAGGCCACGTTACATGGGTGGGGAGAAACAGGTCATGTTACATAGGCAGGAAGAAAGAGGCCACGTTACATAAGTGGTAACATAGGCAGAGAATAAAGAGGCCACATTACAATAGGTGGGGGGAAAGAGGCCACGTTACATAGGTGTGGAGAAAGAGGCCACGTTACATAGGTGGGGAGAAAGAAGCCATGTAACACAGGCAGGGAATAAAGATGCCACGTTACATAGGTGGGGGAAAGAGGCCACGTTACATAGGTCGGGGGAAAGAGGCCACGTTACGTAGGTGGGGGAAAGAGGCCACGTTACATAGGTGGGGAGAAAGAGGCCACGTTACATAGGTGGGGAGAAAGAGGCCACGTTACATAGGTGGGGAGAAAGAGGCCACGTTACATAGGTGGGGGGAAAGAGGCCACGTTACATAGGTGGGGGGGAAAAGGCCACGTTACGTAGGTGGGGGAAGAGGCCACGTTACATAGGTGGGGGAAAGAGGCCACGTTACATAGGTGGGGGGAAAGAGGCCACGTTACATAGGTGGGAGGAAGAGGCCACGTTACATAGGTGGGGAGAAAGAGGCCAAGTTACATAGGTGGGGGGAATGAGGCCACGTTACATAGGTGGGGGGGAAGAGGCCACGTTACATAGGTGGGGGAAAGAGGCCACGTTACATAGGCGGGGGAAAGAGGCCACGTTACGTAGGTGGGGGAAGAGGCCACGTTACATAGGTGGGGGGAAAGAGGCCACGTTACGTAGGTGGGGGGAAGAGGCCACGTTACGTAGGTGGGGGGAAGAGGCCACGTTACATAGGTGGGGGGAAGAGGCCACGTTACGTAGGTGGGGGACGAAGAGGAGGCCACGTTACATCATAAGTGGGGAGAAAACCAAGTTACATAGGTAGGGGGGGAAAAGAGGCTACGTTACATAGGTGGGAGAACAGAGGCCACGTTATATAAGTGGGGAGAAAACCAAGTTACATAGGTAGGGGGGAAAAAGAGGCTACGTTACATAGGTGGGAGAACAGAGGCCACGTTATATAAGTGGGGAGAAAACCAAGTTACATAGGTAGGGGGGAAAAAGAGGCTACGTTATATAGATGGAGGAAAAGAGACCACGTTACACAGGTGAGGGGGAAAGAGACTGCATTACATAGGTGGGAGAACAGAGGCCACGTTACATGAGTTGGGGGAAACAGACCACGGTACATAGGGTACATAGGTTGTGGAGAAAGAGGAGGCAACGTTACATACGCGTTTAAAAAGTGGCCGGGTAGAAAGGGAAGGCCACTTTCAAATGCGAGGAAGAAAGAGAAGGCCACGTTACGTGGCTGAGGAAGACAGACGAGGCCACGTTATATACGTGGGGGTTGGGGGGGGGGGGAAGAGGGAGGCCATGTTACACAGGTGGGAGAGAGAGAAAGGAGACCACATTATGTAGGCGAGGGCGAATGAAAAGTCCACGTTACGTGGGTGGCAAGGAAAGAGGAGGCCATGTTACATAGGTGGGGGAGACAAAGGAGGCCATTTTACATAGGTGGGGGAGACAAAGGAGGCCATGTTAAATAGGTGGGGGAGACAAAGGAGGCCATGTTATATAGGTGTGGGAGGCAAAGGAGGCCATGTTACATAGGGGGAGGAGACAAAGGAGGCCAAGTTACATAGGTGGGAGGAGACAAAGGAGGCCATGTTATATAGGTGGGGGAGACAAAAGAGGCCATGTTACATAGGTGGGGGGAGGGTGGGGGGGGCAAAGGAGGCCCTGTTACATAGGTGGGAGGGAGAGAGAGGAAGCCACGTTCTATAGGCGAGGAAGAAAGAGAATGTCTCGTTACGTGGGTGGGGAAGAAAGAGGAGCCCATGTTACACATGTGATAGAGAAAACAGCTGCCGCGTTACACACGCGGGTTAAAAGGTGGAGGAGGAGAGAGGAAGCCACAGTACGCTTTATAAATAGAGAAGAAAACAGAGGCCCCGACACGTAGGTGGGGGAGTAAGTGGAGGCCATGTTATATAGGTGGGAGAGAAAGAGGAGGTCACGTTGCATTGGTGGGGAGCAAAGGAGGCCACGTTACATGGGGGGGGGGGGGGGGGGTAGGCAGCGGAGAATAGGAGGCCATCTGACATAGGTGGAGGACAAAGAGGAGGCCACGTTACATAAATGGAGGAAAAGGTGGAGGCCATATTAGATAGGCAGGGGAAAAGAGGAGGTTATATTACATAGGTTGGGGGAAAAGAGGCGGCCATGTTACATAGGTGGGGGGGGGGGGAGGAGACGACGTTATGTGAGTGGGGGGGGGGAAGAAGAGGCCCCGTTATATAGGTGGGGGAGAGAAATGACGGCTCTCTCACCTGGAACATGGTGTAGAGGATGAAGAGGACGAGGAAGGTGAGCGAGATGAAGTAGGCCTGGGCCCACAGCGGGGACGTCCTGATCCATTTGCCGATCCGGCTTGTTCCTAGCAGCACGATGTACAGCGTGGAGTAGGTGTCCCAGATGGTCCGGAACTGCTCCATGCCAGTGACGAACATCACGTGCCCCGCCCACACGTAGGCGGAGAGGATGATGAAGAAGACGAGGGAGTAGCCGACAAGCGCGGGTCCTGAGCGAGAGAGGACGGTGGCCAGCATGGTGATCCGCTGGTTGTAGCCCAGCACTCGCAGCAGGCGGATGGAGACGACGAAGACGAGGCCGGCCAGGATGTAGCCGTAGATGGCGTCCCACATCACAGGCAGGAAGAAGTCCACGTACACCTGAAAGTAAGTAGGTATCCAAGCACACACACACACACATACACACACACACACACACACACACACATACACACACACACACACACACACACACACACACACACACACACACACACACACACACACACACACACACACACACACACACACACACACCAAAAACAAAACAAACAAAAAACAAAAAATCAAGATCTTAATACAGCACGAGCAGGTTTTAATTACACCAAAACACGGAAAGAGTTGGACTGTACTGAAGCATTTTTGAATGGGACACTACGACGTCTTTGCGGAATGAAGGCATAACCACTGGTCCGAACTGCTCTATTCAGTGCAAGGCTTTGGAAGATCGCGTGTGCTGCGTTTAAAAAAGATGGCCAGCAAATCTGTGTGTGTGTGTGTGTGGGTGGGTGGGTGGGTGTTGGTGTGGGTGTGGGTGTGTGTATGTGTGTTTCTTTCTTTTTTCTTGGCATTAATTTCCCTCGCATTCTGTTAAGGCATGGCATTATTTTCTCTTTCCCTCGCCATATTCATGTAGTCATCTCACGCTTTTGCACGTCCTAGTACTCGATAGTCATATAAAAACACGCTCAGCACAGACAGAAATGTTGCTTTTAGCTTGTTATTGTCGTAGCCTTTCGGTTGCTGCCTGGAAGAAGGCATATTTGCGGATATTCAGTAATAATAACATCGAACTTCCACAGTATTCATTCCAACTAAAACGCGAGCTCATAGCACTCCGCAAAAGCATGGCATGTTTAACTAAACAAATACAAATAGCACATCATTCAGTTCATTGTTTCAGGAGTAGCATTGAAAATCATTCTTTCCTAAACGGTCTGTGTATTTTGATCTTTCTTCTGAATTATGGTAGTCAAGTATAGAGTCAGGTGTGATGCGCGCCCACTGAGAGGTCTGGGACCGCACTGCACACACACACACACACACACACACATATATATACTCTACGGATGGCTCTTTCAGGGTACAGTTGCTCTAGTTACTTTGACATAACCGCAGATGCCGCAGAAGGCAATGTATCTAAAGCAGACACAGACGATGAAACAGCAACAACAAGTTTTAAAAAAACATTAAAAATTAAAAAAAGGAATGGACTCACTTTTATAGTACACAGCACAAAGTAAATACGCGAAATTGCTTTTTCAAAATAACAAATACTTGAAAAAGAAACGTGCAATAACAATCCGTTACATGGATCAGGTTCTTTAACCTCTCGTTTTCGGGCGAGGAAAAATGACGCAGAAGAGAAAGAAGACACACAATAACGGTAAGGTAAATATTTCTTTTTCGCAGAGGAAAATAATTCACGTACTTTGGGGTCGTGACGCCACAAGGCCATGACCTCATTGATACTCAGAGTCTTGATGACGTAGAACGCTACTGCCACGTACGCCACGAGCAGAGACAGCAGATCCAGTACCTGCACACACACACACACACACACACACACACACACACACACACACACACACACACACACACACACACACACACACACACACACACACACACACACACACACGCACACACGCACACACGCACACACACAAGGATGCAAGGACATTTATTTGCCAGCGATATCAAAATGTGCACAGGAATTTGTCTTGGTGACGCTCCATTATATATCACATTAACGAATTGATAAAATATTACAATTAGCCATGTATAAAAGTTACAACGGTACAAACATTAAATTGATGCATACAATGTAAGCTACCACACACCATCACCAAAACACACACACACACACACACACACACACACACACACACACACACACACACACACACACACACACACACACACACACACACACACAAACTGCAATAACACACTTTGTATCTCTTCTGAGCAACACTATAGTACTTGCACACAAACATTTTTTGATCCAATTCGTTTTGACCGATTCACTCCTGAGTGATAGTAGGTGACGTAATTATCATTGCAATAACTTCACGGGATGAGTTCGACGTGTCACAATAGAAAGCTAAAGCAGCTAATAAATTGTCTCAGAAAACATTTCCAGTAGACAAACTGCCTCGGGACCGATTGACTTAATTCCAGAACGCTGTGCCACTTAATCGCTAAAACGTATCTTTGAATAAAACCTTCGTGGTGTTGCTGTAGGATCAAAACTACTGTTCTGGACCAAACATACATTACAGAACAGAGCTATCAACTTGAAAATATCAGCAACTGATCTTTGTGTTCTTTAACTTTGCATCGGCTGTAGCAAAACATTTAAAGAAGAAGATTATATTCAGACGGCTTTTTTATAGCCCCAGAACCGTCCACAATAGAGCATTGGCTGTGAAAATGTTAGTCCATCCAAGATAATTCATGCGCCTTTCTTTCTCGGCTTAGAGCTTATGTAAAATGGTTAACTCATCAAAAAGGTAACTCGGACAAATGTGAAGTTGTTGCCAAAATCTTGGTCTAACTCTATACCGGCGCAGGTAGCTACTTCTTTTGAGTTATAAAGACGAGGAAGAGGGATGGGATGACACTTGGTTTTAGGATTTTAAAGTCCTGAATTCCTGTCAAGCACAGTCACATCAAGACTACCCTTAGCTCTTGCATTTTAACGTCCCGTCAACAACATAGGGTCACCACAGGACGAATCAGGACTACAGACAGTAACAACGAGAAAGATCACCGTATATATCGAAAGGTTCTCTCACCTGCCAGAAGTCTGTGAAGTAGGCACATTTCTGGGCCTTGATCTTCAGCATGGCCTTGACGGTGAAGACGAGCACGAAGAGCATGGCCAGCAGCTCGCACACGAAGACGTAGGCGCCCAGCGCGCCCAGATGCTGGTAGAGGCGCAGGGTCTTCAGGTCCCGCCACACGTTGTTGCCGCCTGTCTCCGGGAACTCGGCCCCCATGCGGAGGAAGGTGAAGAGGTTGGTGTTGGGGTTGTAGAGACACAGCTCCACGAACACCGCTCTCGTCTGCAGGTCCAGCCAACGCTCCTCGTTCAACTCATTTATTGTCCTGGATACCACATCTCTGCCAGACAGTTAAAAAAATGACGCGAGGCTATTCAAACTTCTGACCAAAGGTAGTCAAAAACGATCTCATGATGTATCATGTCCACAGTCATTGCTTCAGCGTACAGAGCTGCCTTATATGAAAATATTGGTTTTGACACAATGGACATGTCGTAAATAAAAATGAGTTCACACGTTCCGCCTAGGCAGCTTTCGAAAATGCGGAGGTCTGTAGACGGTACACGTTATATGGAGTATATACAACAGATAGAACATGAATCATCGAGAGGAAAATAAAACAGACTGATTGATCACAACACATGTTTAACTGGACTTTTTCAGGATTGAAATAAAGAAGCGGCGTTTTACTGTTCGGACGTTGAGGACGTTGTTCAAAGATGTATCTCTGGATTGTATCTTTGATTATATGAAACAAATACATTTTTAGAAAATATTTAGATTTTATTGTATTTGGATACGATTTTTGTAATCACATTTTACCTGCCTTTTAAATTGACAACATACACAATATGTAGATGTGTTTAGCATGTATTGTGTTCTGATAAAAATGTGTTTCACCCCGACATAACAGTCATAGTTGATTGGACATTAAAATCCAATTGTGTATCTATCAATTTTTCATAAAACTAGTGACGATTAGCATAACAGTGAATCAGACTAATACTTATGGTACTATGTTTCGCATAGACCTTTATATGTGATCTGGGCTCATGAATATGAAGAGCAAATAGAGTTAAAAGCGAATAGTCCCTATCCCGATTAGCTATAAAGTCTGTAAGTCCGGCGTTCCTTATGCACGTGTCGCCAAAAGGCTCCAAAATAGCTATTTGTTTATACCTATTTTTAGATCGGGAAATTCCTTGTTTTACCAACAATGCAACGCCTAGTAGCATCGAAAACTCAAGACCGATTCGACACAGCATAACAACAACCATGTCAATTCAAGTTCAGTGAAAGGTCACTTCGATTGTAGCAGACGTCTAATACCCAATGACTCCTTCCCATTCGATATTTTCCTGTCTCCTCTTCGCAGTCTGGGTTGATTACGATGTGTCCTGACGCGTGAATCCACATCTTTTTGAATAATTTGTGATCTTCAGTGGTGCATGGGACGGCGCCGGTCCGTACTGGTGTTCGTTTTTTCTTCCGTAGAAATTGTCGGTAACGGCAGTAAGTAAGTAAGTAAGTAAGTAAACATGGTGCTTAACGTCCACAGAAACCATAAGGCTTATTAGGGACGGGGAGAAGTGGGGGAAGGGGGTATGGAGGTGGGGGAAGAGTGAGATTATATACCTATCGCTACACTGTCACCACCAGAATGATTCCTGCATTAAGATGGGCAGCGATGAGAGCCATTTTAATGTTTCAGTAGGAAGTGATGGACACAGTCACAAGACAGTGTCCACAAACCACAACCTTTTTGAAGAGAAAGGAGAGCCGAAGCGGTATCGAACCGAGGTCCTTCCGCTTACCAGCCTAACGCCTTACCGCTAGGCCACACCGGCTCACTGGGTAACGGCAGCACTAGAGCCGCTTTTTATACGCCGCTTAAGCAGCTTAAACGCAGAAAAATTAGTCTATAACTTTAAACGCGTTCAGGCCGGCCTGTTAGTCCTGTTTGCGCTGACACGTGCCGATGTTTTCAGAGTTACAGTCTTCGTTTAAAGCATAAGCGCAGTTATGGGTCTATTTATCTTCATACATATTTCGACCGTACATAACCCGACTGGGCGTTAGAGATAATTATCAAAAATCAGCCGTTCACTCGAGCCAACCATTGCAATCGCTGCAGTCTATGAATGCTAGTAATTAAGATATACGCATAGCCTACCGGTTGACGGTTAAATCGGCAATGTAGCCGCCACTGGAATAGAAGGCATAGGTTCCCCACACAGGGACCGGCAGCACGTCGGCCACGTAGCTCCACGCAGCCAGACTGAGCTTCGTGGACAGCTCCTCGTAGGGACACGGCGTGGGCCTCCAGCCCAGGCAGTAACTGCCCCTCTCCTCCTGCTCACTGTTGTAAGGCGGGTAGACGTCGCCGCTGCTTTGAAGGGGAGGGTACAGTCGTGAAACTTTGGGTGGAGCCACTGCCACAACAACGAAAGACAAATGCATGAATGAATGGTGACTGTATAAATAAACGAATGAATAAGTCAGTGAGCGAATGAATAACTATATGAACGAACGAATGGAAAAAAAGGACGGGCAGTATGAAAGACAGGAAGAACAGTTAGTTATTTAAATATTGTTCGTGACGACAGCCTCAAAAGTCATATTAACCCTTTTACTGCCGTGATGTTACTTGAGAACGACCAGTAAAAGTGCGAAATGTGAAATTGTTAAGCTTTTTTTTCTCTCTTTTTTCTCCTTTCTTTTTTTTCGCATTAGCATCTGAAGGAATCTTCATCCAAATTCGTGATATTCAAAGTAGATTCGTTGCAGGGCAGAAAGTATACTGTTTTGTACGTGCGTGCACGTACTTTTCAGCCCAGAAATTTTACAGGGTGGGGCAATGAGGGGGTTACGGTGAGACAAAATCGCCTGTCTATTGAACTAGAACGAACAAACCTTTTTCATCGCTACGAATGATGAAATAAACAAGGATAAATTGGGAAACTAAAATAAAACACCCAATAAAAGGCAGGCTCCCTGATAAGGTCTAGCCTGTTGTGAAAGCTAGAGCAAACATAACGAAAAAGACCAAAACGGCATGCTAACAAGACTCGAGAACGATGAAATAACAAAGGGGAAATAAACAAAGGCCCAACTACTGGCAATGGCGTCGGAGCTTCATCTTGGAGATTCGAACTGGAAATTTTTCCAAGTCGGTTACCCTGTGGACATCCATACATAAACAAAATCCAACAAATCGTAAGCGGCTAACAGTGAGACCCCCACTACCATATACAACCCGTCACAACCACCCCACCCCTCACACACTTTCTTATTTGCTTTTTTGTTTTGTTGTTTTTGTCGTGGTCGTTGTTGTTCTTTTGCTTGTCTGCGTTTAGTCCGTGCAATTTGTGTTGCTGTTTTAGACCAGAGTGACCTCTCTGATCAGACCCAATCCCTCCCTCCCCGCTCTTCGCTACGTGGAAATAAAAAGAGGACCCGACCCTCCCGTGCAGAAATTAGGGGTGCACATCACGCACAACCCCTCATGGCTGCAAGAATCGAATGTACACGCGGGCGAATTGATATTAACAATGGATACTTAGAGCACCTAACCCGCACGGGCCCTACTTAGAGCACCTAACCCGCACGGGCCCTAAGCGCTTACACATTCTTTAAATGTACATAGGAAGAAGCAGGGAAGAAAGGGAGAGGAGGAAGCAGGAAAGAAATCAAGGAAGAAAAAAGGAAGGAACAAAGGAAGGGAAGGAAGAAAGGAAGGGCAGGAAGCAGGAAAGAAAGCGAGAAAGAAAAAAGGAAAGAAAAAAGGAAGGCAAGGAAGGGCAGGAAGCAGGGAAGAAAGGAAGGGGATGAAGCAGGGAAGAAAGAGAGGAAGGAAGGAAGGAAAGAAGGAAGGAAGGAAGGAAGGAAGGGCAGGAAGCCGGGAAGGAAGGAAAGGCAGGAAGCTAGGAAGAAGAAAGGGAGGAGACAGCAAGGGAAGACAGCAAGGAAGGAAAAGGAAGGAAGCAGGGAAGAAGGAAGAGAGAGAGGAAGCAGAGCGGATCTTCAACACCGCCGTCAATTCACCAACATTTATGTCAAAAGACTTATGTTGCTAGCGCTGTGAAAAAAGACTCCTGGGTGCAGAAACTGTGTGGTGGCACTCAAGACTGATCTGGGATAAATAACTGGTTTATAAACACCATGTCAATCGCATAGGCAGTATGCCTATCGGGGCGATCCGAAACATAGTCGAAGAAAATCAAGTAGTACTTCAAACAAATTATACAAAACAACCAAATGTAAATCACCTCCAAAATAAAATGGCGAACACTGCAGTTTAATGCATCTAGCCATCGCTTCGAAGGTCAGTATGTACTCTTCATAAAAGAAATGTTTTAAAAAGGATGGCAGCTAAAACCATTCACTCACGATGCGGCATTCTGACTTGGCGAACACGAACAGGCCCGACCCGGAAGCTGACACCATCCGAGGCGAAGAGTCGTTGTCGCCATGGCAACTCATTGCCTGAAATATCCGTCCAGGGGAAGGCGGAGTTCATCAGCGTTTCGTTCATGTAACGCATCACGTCCTCTCGGCTGGAGATCTGTGGACGAGGTTTAAGCAATTCTGTTACGCAAAGGATGCCTCCAAAGGCTAGCCAAATACTCACTCGTTCTTTGCCACTCCCTCAAACAGGAGATTCCGGGCTGCCAGCTGCCCGAAAGGCTTCAGCCAGTCAGAACGTCACAGACAGAATTCTGCGATAAAAGCCCTAAGAATGGTCGCTAAGTCTACCTTGAAAGTTAAAGTATACTAGCAAAGCCAAAGACTCAGCTTTGGGAAGAGCTAATGCGCTATAGCAATGTCTTTTTATTATACATTTTCCTTGTCCTTTGCGGGAAATTCGGGTCGCCTTTCATTCGTTTCAACGCTGAATTCAGACTCACATCATGGTGCATTTTAACCGGTCAGCACAGCACCTAACACACAGCGGCCAGATCAAAAGCTTTCAGCTCAGTGCGGATCAATCTATGTAGCTTTGACTGTTCGCTCTTCCGCTAAAATGAATTCCAATAACACATAATTATTATAGGTCTTCCCAGAGTAGATGATTTCGTTGTGCCGTACACAGGACGAATCCTTCTTCATCCCTAAAACAAAACTCAGTCGTCACTGTTTCTGTCTCCTCATCAGTTTGTCGGCGGCATGAAAATAAACACAAAAGACACAATCAGTCAAGTAATCAATCACACAATCACTCAGCCAGTCAATTCATCAACCAACCAATCAACCCCAAGGCTCAGTACAAAACCCTTCGGTCAAAGATCTTTTCAGCACCTAAAACGAATCGGCTGGAACGCCCTTCGAGCACATATTCTCAGCATAACTACTCTTACAGCTTTGAAATCTCAGCTGAAATCTGTTCTCTTTTTGATACCTTTTCGTGAAAAGACCACCCCTTAACCTCCCTTACGGATGTTTCTGCTGATCTGCTGTTTCTGTTTCTACACCATTGTGTAGTATGTTATTACTTGATTTTTATTTGCCCGTACTAACCCGTGCTTATTAGAACTATGAATGCTGAGGAATGTTGTAGTACAAGCAGTTAAAGGACTTTTCTTTTGTTGCTTTCCACGGAAACATCAAAGTGTTTATCTGGCTTCTTGTGGGACTGACACTGTACAAAAATGACATAATATGTCATATTTGTATTGTCATTATTATCACTATTATTATTCGATGGAATAAGCAGCTCACGGATTCAAAGGGAAATGGGGCGTCGCCGCTAGCAGAATACAGCAGGTTGTCCAGGTGGTGCTTTGTTCGGTAGGCCCTCTGATCGCGGTTGCCATAGGAGACGGAGAAGACGCTGATGACAAATATGAAGTAGAAGATCAGCTCGAAGAAGACGCTGTGAGCCAACTGTTCCTCCTGGCGACGCTTTCTGGCCTTTTTCAGGTCACGCCCCGTTAGCGGTTTGGGTGGCTTGGCTTCACAGTCTGAAAAACGCAACAAACCACATTAATATTAACACACCGATAGCGGTTTGGGTGGCTTGGCCTCACGGTCTGAAAAACGCAACAAAATACATATTGTTTTTCCGATACTCGTTTGGTCTCTTGGCTTCACAGTCTGAAAAAGCAAGAAAACACGTATTGACAGTCAGGTGGATTGGTTTCACACACACACACACACACACACACACACACACACACAAACAAACAAAACAAAACAAAAACAAAAAAACGCAATGAAACACGTATTAAGACTCTGATACTGGTATGGGTGGTTTGGCTTCACAGTCTGAAAAACACTACGAAGCCCGTTTTGCGGCTCCGATACTGGTCTGGGTGGCTTGGCTTAGCGAAACACGCGATAATATAATACGGTTTGTGTTGCTTTGTTCCATTGTCTGAAAAACACACCCAAACGCGAGATTTGGGTGGGTGACTAGGTTTCACATTTGAAAAATGCAACGACACGCATATAAACACTCCTACACCTGATGTGGGTCGCTTGGCCTCACAATCGGAAAAACACAATGACGCACCAGAAAATCTGATATTGGTGTGGGTAACACAGCTTGGCTTCACAGGCAAAAAAACAGAATGAAACATTTGACACTCTGATACTGGTGTGGGTAGCTTGGCTTCACAGTCTGAAAAACACGATCAAACACTTGACACATGGAAAACTGAAAAGCACGGTGGAACACTAGACACTCCGATATTGATGTGGGTAACACAGCTTGGCTTCAATGGCAGAAAAACACAATGAAACACTTGACACTTTGATACTGGTGTGGGTAGCTTGGCTTCACAATCTGAAAAACACAACAAAACGTGTAATAGTGGAACACTACTTTGGGTGCTTTGCCTTCACAGCCAGACAAACAATGAAACGTGTGACACCAAGCACAAGGTTTGATGGCTTGGTTTTGTCCTCTGATAAACACAACCGATACGTAACCAGTGCCGTGGAAACCCCCTCTCCTCTTCTCCCCCACACACAAACACACACTTAACACACATACACACTGCCGTTACTAACTTCCTGAAGCGTTGGCCGTTACTAATTTCCTGAAGCATTTACCAACTTCCTGAAACATTACTGTTACTAACTTCCTGAAGCATTTACTAACTTCCTGAAGCATTGACATAACTAACTTCCTGAAGTGTTTACTAACTTCCTAAAGCGTAGGCCGTTACTACTTCCTGAAGTGCTTACTAACTTCCTGAAGCATAGGCCGTTACTGACTTCCTGAAGCGTAGGCCGTTACTAACTTCCTGAAGCGTAGGCCGTTACTAACTTCCTAAAGCGTAGGCCGTTACTAACTTCCTAAAGCGTAGGCCGTTACTAACTTCCTGAAGTGCTTACTAACTTCCTGAAGTGTTTACTAACTTCCTGAAGCGTAGGCCGTTACTAACTTCCTGAAGTGCTTACTAACTTCCTGAAGCGTAGGCCGTTACTAAGTTCCTGAAGCGTAGGCCGTTACTAACCGATTGTCTCGCTGCCGAAGGTCCGCGCCTCCTCCTGCACGCGATGAATGTCGACGAACTGATGCTGTGAACTGGAGAACGGGTTGCTGGCACAGTAGGCCAGCAGACAGGCGAGGATCAGCACCTGCACTCCCAACACACACACACACACACACACACACACACACACACACACACACACACACACACACACACACACACACACACACACACACACATTATGTCTCAACTAGAAACAACAGTACCTGCACTCCCAATACACACACACACACACACACACACACACACACACACACACACACACACACACACACACACACACACACAGACACACACACACACACACACACACACACACACACACACACACACACACACTGCCTTTGCATGACATTATCTGTCTGGTTGTATGTAATCCAGTGCTACTTATTGTATCAACCTTTTATTTCTTTGTTGAGAGAGTGAAGGTTACTGGAACTATTTTGATGTATTTCTTTTAGTGTGCGCAATTAGGAATGTGTCAGAGCTGATATAGAGAGTATTCGAACATTTGACTGAATTTTATGATTTATATATATATAATAATAAGTTATTTATAATGTGCCAGATCGTGTCCGGTAGGGCACTCCTAAGCTCGCGCGAGTGCACACACACACACACACACACACACACACACACACACACACACACACACACACACACACACACACACACACACACACACACACACAAGCATACACACACTCACAGGCGCTCGCCGCACCCACTAGTACACTATACACAGTTTACAGACTTGTCATAACAGCTCTGAAACATTCCTAATAGCGCGCACTAAACAAATGCATCGAAACAGTTCAAGTATCCTTCACTCTCTCAACAAAGATATAGAAGGCTGATACAATAAGTAGTAGTGGATTACAAACACCATAAGGCTCAGACGACGGCGACCATTGTGTGTAGATAAAACCAGCCGCCCGCGTGCGTCTCTCCATCCCTCCAGCAGTCCATTCACTACTCCCCCATGTAACCGTCTCCTAGGTACCCATGTACCCTTCTCCTACCCCTCAACATCGCCTACCCCGTACCCATGACCTTCACCGGCTCAAACAGGAAGAATCTTTATACGGGGGAGGCGAAGAAAACCCATACCCACCTTCAGTGGCTGAAACAGGAAGACATTTTCTACGGAGGAGGTGAAGAACACCCATGCCCACCTTCAATGGCTCAAACAGGAAGAAACTCTCCGCAAAGGAGGCAAAGAAGGACGCCAGCCATTCCTCCGAGGTGGTTGACCCCCACTGCATGCTGTAGAGGTTGAGGAAGAAGGCGCAGGTTGCCATGGTTCCCACCAGCATCACCCAGGTGATGTACACGAAGAAGTGGGGAAGAGGGTTCCTCTGCAACGTGTTGTCAAGCAGGCCCGAGAGGTTTCTGGCCGTGGCGTTCTCCGTCTTGTCCTCCAGCTCTGACCTGTCTTCGCTGCCCTTTTCTCTGCCTTCTTCGCAGTTTTCACACGCCTCGGTGGTTCCTTCTTCCAGGCTTTCTTCGTCGTGTTCGTTTTCCTCGCAGTTTTTCTCGACTTCCTCCTCCTTTGCTTGACTTTCAGACTTCAGCTTGTTTGTTGCATAAGGGTCTTTCTCGGGCGTCATAGGCAGCTTCTTTGGACTGAAATACAACAGTCGCCATCTCAATGTGCACCACTTGTTTCAAGTATATCTGCAACATGGGTGTATGCCATTCTTCCTAAATGCAAAACAGTGGACAAATATTAATTCTTTTCTGTCTCGATTATATTTATTATTAATTTACTCTTATGCGGCATTCGTGTGTTTTTAGAGTTTAAATTTCCAGAGATGACTGTGAGAGATGGACAGGCCGTTACATCGAGCGTTGTTTTACCACTGGCAGGTAAGAATTCGGTTGACGGGTCTGTGACGTGTTCAACGACATTAATGCTTTCTGTCAGGTACACACGATGGCGAGTCAGAAACACACGAGTCTGCACTAGAGATGGCGTGAATTTTTTCTGGTCTTTACCCTGTCTCAGCCGGCGGTCGAACCACACTTTGCTTCCACTTCATATCAGAGCAATGTGTTACACCACAGTACGGGCCACGAACTTTGTACTTTGTCCCTTAACAATAAACACATGAAAAGAATCTATCATTTATGTTTGTTCTGTTCCCATGATTCTGTATGTGTGAGACGCGCGTAACTGACCTGGAACTCCAAAGCGAGATACTAAAAGCAATGCTTTCAGGCGTATCTACGGTTGTTGTTTTCTCACAAGTAAGTAAATTCCACTGCCAGTTGTATAAAGCTTTCTAATCCCAAGTGCGGCAAGGGATTTTTCGCCCAGAGTAAACTTCTAGTGCAGACTCTCTTACGGTGTACAGCCCCCGTGCACAGTCGAATGCATCAACATCTGTGCGCACGTCACAAATTCCAAACGCTAGCAACCATATTGCACACACCGATAGGAATGAATGGATATAGTGCTGCTCTTGCGGCTTCTGTGCCTTTTTGCGCAGGTAAGGCGCAATGCATTTCCCGCAATGGACACAGAACTACTAAACAAACAACAGAAAGCCTTGGCATGCACTCGCATTCAAGCCATTCTGGGCTTGTCTGAAGCAGACAGTGACCAGAATGTTCACGTTTGGTGCCAGTCCAGGCGCGTCCACCGCGGACAGGACGCACTCACCTTTGAGCCGGAGTGGACGTCTCTGACATGGACAGACTGTTGGCAGTGACCCTGGGTCCTGGCATGGGTCTGTACGACCTGAAGAAGTAGACGAAGATGAAGAGGGGGATGGTGGTGATGACGATGGACGCTGTGGACGTCCACAGCGTTGTCATAGAGAAACGCAGCGGTCCGATGTTCACTTCCATGCCAAGTCTGTCTGAGAACCAAAGAAAAAAGAATACATTTCGTTTTAAATCGCCATTCCATAATACGTTATATAGTCAGGCAGTAATCACTGGGGAGGCCAGATGCTCATTTGGTTAGAGCTGGTGTGTTCTGACCAAGCGAACGTACTGCAAGCGTTGGATGATATGTGTTTGATTCCCCTGAGGAAAGGTAAGTTGTCATCTGAAAAAGAGCATAACTATTTGGGTTAGTTACTTTCTTCTTCTCCTAACAGGCTATTCAGTACGAAGAAACACCCAGGTAGGTCGATCACCCTTCAATTCAAGTGGAGTTTTCTTGTAAATGTCTTTTGTTTGTTCATCCAGTCGCCATGTACAATCATGGTAAATGAGACAACTGAGCACTACAACAAGTCAATACGTACAAAGAGCAACAAAGATGCATGGAATACACCAAGATAGATAACTGGTCTTTAAACGCCAGGTTAATTAACCGCGTATATCATATCACAGCGACACTAACTGACAGAGAAGAAAAGTAGAAATGACTACGAAACGAACACAAACATTTTCGAACAAAGTGCTCACAAAAAGAGAAGCATATGTGAGACATAGATACAAACCAAACAAAGAGACAATTCAAAAACAAACCAGATAACGCCACATCAACAAAAGCAATCCTTTCTGGAATATATTGAAAGACACAGAAAATCAAGAACAAAACGAAAACGCAGAACAGCAAACTAACGAACTCAAAAGTCACCATTCAAAGCAGTGGTATCACGAGAATACTGTACACCAGAGTAGCATTTTGGAAACCGAGCACGGGAGCACAAAACAACAAATACACGAACGCAAACCGAAATGACAAAGCACTCACTAGTACTCTGCCCTGTTTCATTATCTCCCGGTTGATAGAAGAGGGCGCTGGTCATCATGGTCAAGAGGAGCAGTGCCACGCAGCACGACACTCGCTGCACACGCGTGAAGGTGCTGCGCTCGGGACGCTGCAGGCAGGACAGCCACAGGTGAGAGTCAGTGATTCCGACCCGTGCGTGCTCCTGGAACAGCTTCTCGAAGGCCTTGACCTCCTCTTCCAAAGCCATTGGGACAGCCCGGTCGATCATGCCATCGTCCTTGTCCCGTGCAAACCACCTCTCGCAGATGAAGTTGTATCTGTGGATCGATCATCGTAATAATAAGAAGATAGGGGGATTTGCATAGCTCCTGTCACACAAGGAAAGCTGGGGAACCCAGATCGCTTTAGAATAACGCTGACAACAATCACACAGCTAACCGCCCTGCCTAGTTTGAGTCATTGTAACAACAACGTTCAGTGGCTATAACAAAAGGATGGCAAACTAACTGTCGTGAGTAGTTTCATTGATTCTGACAACAGCGTTAAGTGTGTACAGCAGACGGTTGGTTACCTAACCGTCCTGCATAGTCTGAGAGGTTCTAACAACAGTGTTGAGTGTCTGTAACATTGTTGATTAACTAACTTCCTTACACACACACACACACACACACACACACACACACACACACACACACACACACACACACACACACACACACACACACACACACACACACACACACATAAACACACACACACACACACACACACACACACACACACACACACACACACACACACACACACACACACACATTCACGAACGCAGAAACACACGCACGTACGCAAACACACATACACACATTCACTAACGCACGCACGCACGCACGCACACACACACACACACACACACACACACACACACACACACACACACCCGCACACACACACACACACACACACACACACACACACATACACACACACACGAACGCCCGCACGCACGCAAGTACACACACACGCAGGCACGCACGCAAGTATACACACACACACACACACACACACACACACACACACACACACACACACACACACACACACACACACACACACACACACATTCACGAACGCAGAAACACACGCACGTACACAAACACACATACACACACTCACTAACGCACGCACGCACGCACACGCACACACACACACACACACACACACACACACACACACACACACACACACACACACACACACACACACACACGAACGCCCGCATGCACACAAGTACACACACACGCAGGCACGCACGCAAGTACACACACACACACACACACACACACACACACACACACACACACACACACACACGCATCTCAGCCTCTCCACCGCCCTCCTCTCTCTGATCGTCCTCACGCGCGTGACTCACATCTCTCCGGTCTGTAGATCCTCCAGCACCACTCTGGACAGGTACCAGGAGGCGAGTTCGCCTTCCGCCGAGTCATCGTGCCACAGTCGCAGGACCTCCAGGTGACCCAGGTCACTGTTGGTGCTCAGGATGTAGGACAACACGCTGCCCGTGCTCAGAGTCTGAGGACAACAACACTTGCATATCAACGGTCATCGTACGGTAACCAAAATGGTACTTTGTGTGTGCGCTGCTAATTACACTGTATTATCGTTAACCTTTTAACTGATCGCACTGATATAACCGCACTGTCTGACTGGGCGTAAAACACCAACTTACTTACCTTTTAATTTATTTATGGGTGGAAAAGTAGAGATACATGGATAGCTTTTTGCTTTTTTTTTTTGCTTTTTTTTACTGGCTGGTTTGTTTGTTTGTTTTGTTTGTTTGTTTGTTTTGTTTGTCTCTTCGTTTTCCCTGTAGACTCGTGAGTCGTTTTTTATTGTTGTTTTTGTCTATCAATTCTCCTTTGTTGGATTGTTCTTGTTGCTGTTGCTGCTGCTTATTTATTTTCCTTTGCCTTTCACCACGTACTACCGTTATATTTCAGTGCAGTGGTGGTTGTGAGTATTTTGTAAGAATATAAATATGTAAATGTCACATGGGGATGTAACACTATTGAGAAAAAATGGGGCCGGGCGACCGTAAAGTAATAACGATATAGTTAATTCATCAACACACACACACACACACACACACGCACGCACGCACGCACGCACGCACGCACGCACGCACGCACGCACGCACGCACGCACGCACGCACGCACGCACGCAGACAGAGACAGTGTTTGTGTGTGTGTGGACGCATAGATATGTGTGTGTGCCCGCGTGCGTGTTTGCGGAGAGCCAGACTGAGACAGAAGAGGAGAAGGAGAGACAGACAGACATACAGACACAGACTGAGACAGAGAGAGACAGAGAGAGACACACAGAGAGACAGAGACGGTGAGACAGACAAACAGACAGAGAGAGAGAGAGAGAGAGAGAGAGAGAGAGAGAGAGAGAGAGAGAGAGAGAGAGAGAGAGAGAGAGAGAGAGAGAGAGAGAGAGCAAGCTCAGAACTAAAAAAATTATTACACAAGGATTAAGATTTTATGCAGTTACCTATTCTTACAATCTGTCCCTGCTAATCTACATGCCAATAGTAACAACATTGACTACCGGAATAATGAGAGACAAACAGACAGACAAACAGACACAGGAGGCTCTCGAACTCGAAAACTTGATTTTACATGGATTGTTGTTTAGGTTCCGTCAAACCTGTCGAACAACTAGTCCTTGCTAAATTAAGCTACCGATGAGTGAACGGTCGTGAAGTGATCTGAAGTATTCTTCTAATATCACCACCAGTGAAACCGTCACTGATATTGTCTACGACCGCCACGCGCATGGATCAATCCGTATCTAGGCTGTGGTTTTAATCGTCCCACAAAGAGCAAATTCAGTTGTCACTGCTTCGTGAATGAAACAAAGAACCAGGTTCTTTGAAGACTTGGCTGTTCGCGACAAATGATGGGAGCTGTTTGCAGACCTGGCTGTTCGATACGTTTGATGAGACAGCGGCTGGATAACGTTGTTTCTTGTTTTCTTCTCCTGGGGTGAATCCCGTGGTCGTGGTGCTATTGGTTATGGTGATGGTGGTGGTGATGGTGGTGTAGGGTGAAAGGCAATGTGATCAAGAAGTTAAAGTACTGAAATCGGGTTCGAGAGAATGAGTTGGTCGCTGTTTTTGTTTTGTTTTGTATGTATGTATGTATGTATGTATGTATGTGTGTATGTATGTATGTATGTATGTATGTATGTATGTATGTATGTATGTATGTATGTATGTATGTATGTATGTATGTATGTTTGTTTGTTTGTTTGTGCGTGCGTGCGTGCGTGCGTGCGTGCGTGCGTGCGTGCGTGCGTGTGTGTGTGTGTGTGTGTTTATGGGTTAGATAGCTAGCTCTTGGATTTGCACGTCCCGTCCACCCCTCAGGACGATTAGTGATGGTCGTGGTGGTGCAGGGTCAAAAGTACAGTTGCCGAGTGGTTCAGGCGCTAGATTTGGATCGAGAGGTTGAAAGCTGACAGTTGTAATCCCGGTTCCTAATTCTCTCCTTCTCCATCCCCTTCGTCTCAGGGTGGCCATTTTAACCTCTAGACCCTTGGGTGAAGCCACGTACAGGTGTCCCGTGTGTTGAAGGATTGTGCACGTTAATGAACCCACAGCAGCAGACAAAAGATGTCCTGGCCAAATTCGGTCAGTTCGACTACCATACAGGAATAGCGAGACCGGGCAACGAGAGAGGAAGAAGATTTTTTTTTAAAGAGGAAGATGATGATAATAATGAAGATGGTAGCGATGATGATGACGACGACAATGATCACGACGACAATGATTATGGCGACGAAGCCTTCACTCACTCGTTCCCCATCCGTCAGCATTCTGACTCTGGAGTTTCCCTTGTCCCCCATCAGGATGAAGCTGACGTTGGACCGAGTGCCCGCCCCTCTGCGCAGCCCTGTGTAGACAGTCATCAGGTAGAAACGGTCGTCTTTGACGTGGTTGTCGACCAGGTAGCCTACCATCCACTGCACGGCAGAAACGCAAACCGTCGAATATATATGAGTAACAGATCTGTATTTACTGTGCAGTGAAATCACTTAAAGACGCCATGCTCACTTGTTTTCTGCGAGGAAGCGCCATGTCTTACCTGCCTCAGTACATGTTTCATGTGTCCAGTGTTTCTCAGATAATGCCATCACAAACTATTCAAAACTATCAAACACAAACGAAAGAATGAAAACACAACATCGACGAAAAGCAAAAGCGGATGTAAGGCACGTAATAATATGTCGGATGTTTCGGAATCAAACCGTTGGCGGATAAAGATGTTTTACGAGCCGAAGTTGTAAACAGGCCTAATGCAATGCAACACATTTAATACTGTGTAACTTTATTCCCAACTAACAAACATAATTTCACGAAGGCCTGACGCTTGGTACCCAAGCCCACTTACACACGCGTTCGCGTGTATCCCCTCTGAGAGGTACCCGCGGTGCCATCCCGGTGTCTGTCTTTGTTATCCTTGCAGCGTACCCAAGCCCACTTACACACACGTTCACGTGTATCCCCTCTGAGAGGTACCCGCGGTACCTACCCGGTGTCTGTCTTTGTTATCCTTACGGCGTGCCCAGACGAGGGCCAAGACCCAGAGGAGGAGGAGGCCGATGAGCGTGCCGTAGACAGAGGCGTTGCTGGCGTCGAACTTGAGGAACACGGTGCTGAAGTCGATGGTGTTGGGGGCGACGAAGAAGGAGCTGGCGAAGGAGGTGCCGGGTGCGTCGTCACAGATGCACACCGTCTCCTGAGGGCTGGAGATTTTCGACACCTGAAAGAGTCAGAGAGAAACGCTCAGAACAGCAGCATCCCTTGTCCCGTCTGGTGAGTGAGTGACTGCACGAGTGAGTCATCCAGTGTGTATGTCCCGTCTGGTGAGTGAGTGACTGCGCGAGTGAGTCAGCCAGTGTGTATGTCCCGTCTGGTGAGTGAGTGACTGCGCGAGTGAGTCAGCCAGTGTGTATGTCCCGTCTGGTGAGTGAGTGACTGCGCGAGTGAGTCAGCCAGTGTGTATGTCCCGTCTGGTGAGTGAGTGACTGCACGAGTGAGTCAGCCAGTGTGTATGTCCCGTCTGGTGAGTAAGTGACTGCGCGAGTGAGTCAGCCAGTGTGTATGTCCCGTCTGGTGAGTAAGTGACTGCGCGAGTGAGTCAGCCAGTGTGTATGTCCCGTCTGGTGAGTGAGTGACTGCACGAGTGAGTCAGCCAGTGTGTATGCGAGAGAGAGAGTGAGTAAGTGTGTATGTGTGTGCGAGTGAGTGAGTGAGTGAGGGAGTGGTGTTGAGTGAGTGCTGGGTGTGTGTGAGTGAGTGAGTGAGCGAGGGAGTGGTGTTGAGTGAATGTGTGTGTGGGGGAGTGAGTGAGTGTGTAAGTGCGTGGGTGAGTTAGTGGATGTGTGAGTACGTAAGTGAGTGTGTGAGGATGCGAGTGAGTGAATGAATGCGTGTGTGAGCGAATGGGTGAGTGAGAAAGTGTATGACTGAATACGTGTGTGAGGGGGCGAGTGAGTGAGAGAATAGGTGAGTGAGTGAGTGGACCAACAACGCGTCTTGTGGGAGACCATGCGAGAACAGGACAACAACGGTGGAGTTATATGGGTGAATCAGTCAGTCAGTCAGTGAACGAGTGAGTGAGTGAATGAGTGCTTGTGTGAGTAAGCAGTGAGTGAATAAGTAGAGTAGCGAGTGAGTGAAATAGTAGCGAGTGAATGGATAAATTAGCAAATGAATGTGTTAGTGAGTGAGTGCGTCAGTGAATGAGTCAGTCAGTGAACGAGAGAGTGCGTGAATTAGTGCGCGTGTGAGTGAGTAAGTAGTGAGTGAATGAGTATTGTAGCAAGTGAGCGTGCGCGAGTGAGTGAAAGAGTAGAGTAGCGAATGAATGAAACAGCAGCGAGTGACTGTGTAAAATAGCGAATGAATGTGTTAGTGAGTGAGTGAGTGCGCCAGTGAATGAGTGAGTAGCGGGTGAATGAGAAGAGTAATGAATGGTTGTGTGAATGAGTGAGTAGTAACTTAATGAGTGGAGTAGCGAGCGAGTGTTTGAGCGAGTGAATAGTAAACGAGTAGAGTTGCGAGTGTGTGAGTGAGTGAATGAGTGAGTGAATGAGTTGCAAGTAAATGTGTGAGTGAGTGAGTAAGTGAGTGAGTGAGTAGTGAGTAAAGCAACGGGTGTTTGTGTGAGTAGTGAGTGAATGAGTAGTTAGTGAATGTGTGAGTGAGTGAGTAGTGAGTGAACGAGTAGTTAGTGAGTGGGTGAATCAGTGAATGAATGAGTGAGTAGTGAGTGAATGAGTAGAGCATTGAGAGAAACGATTATTGAGTACCGTGCAGGCACTGGGGTCCCAGGTTTCCGTGACCTCGTCCCACACACGGCACATGTCACTGAACGACAGGAACCTGTACTCCCGTGTGTCGTTGGGACTCAGCTCTGCACACAGTTCAAGCAACAAATCGACACCGTTAACATCAACCACATCGGATGGCTAGGGGCACTGCATACAAACACTTATGTAACACCAAGATAACAGCTGCATGCACAGAATCTGTCGGGTCGGAAAAAGTGAAACCAGATCGTGCTAGGCAGCACGATCGTAGCCACCTACTTTTATGTATCTGTAAATTTATACACGAGACGTTAAACGTTCCCCCTCTCCCTCTCCCCCCCCCCCCCCCCCCCCCCCTTTTCTGTCAACACTCAAAACCCTAGAAGCAGAATTTCACCCAGTTTAGGTAGCGCTTGTATGGTTCTCGGTAAGAAGATAACATCCGGGGACTACATGGAGACAGACTTTGTAAACAGATAGCGGATTGAACTCATCGCCTGCATACATATAGAAGGTTCCGAGCTGCCAATTACCCAATCAGCTTCAGCCAATCAGAACGTCCAAAATAATATTCCGCGCGAAACGCCCGAAGAGTGGCGGCCATGTTTAGCCCACAAGCTGCAGCAGAGCATCAGAGCGAAAAAGACTGATGAATTCCTAAAACAGTCTTCACAATTACCAATGGGGCATGTTCACTGATGTCGAGAGATACCGGCTGCAATCAAATGAGGCAAATTATATTCATTTAAATGCAGGAATCAGACTCAGATCATCGTGCACATGGCTAGATAGCACAGAACCACATGACAGGGCCCAGATGAATGAAGAGCAAATAGCCCCCTAATCGCGTTTATCTTCTAAGCGGTGACGACACTAAAAAAAGACCGGTATGTGTGAAGCACAAATAGGTCTATACGACCGTCCTACACGCGTATTAACTTTTAGACTTGTATTCGACGTTTAAGCATCCTAAACTCCGTACATAAAAATGGCGGCTCTGATGCTGGCATTAGCGGAAAAGACTACCATTGAGAAGAAAACGAACACTTGTACGGACCGACGTCGTGCCACGTACCACTGAAGATCGGAAATAATTCGAGAAAATGTGGATTCACGCATCAAGACACATCATAATCAACACAAACGTCGAGGAGGAGACAGGAAAATCTCGAATGGGAAGGGGTCATCGGGCCATTAACATCTGCTACAATCGCAACGAATTTGAACCTGAAACCGGTAAGGGTGTTTTCATTCGGGGTCCAATCAATTTCGAGTTTTTGACGTCAGGCGCGTTGTATTGTTAGAAAGAAAATTACTTTCGCGATCTAAAAATAAAAACAGACCAACAGCTACTTCGAAGGGAATTGATGGCTCGTGCATGTGGAAGGAGAACCAGACTTATGAACACTTTAGTAAAGTGGGATTACGGGCTATCCCCCATTAAGTTTATTTGCTCCTCAAACATATGGGCCCAGATCGAAATAAGACCGTAACTATGGGACATCGGGATTGGAGCTCAGCGCAGAATCCTCTATCGCTGTTTTGATGCGAGGTTCTGTTCTGTATTGCTGTGTTAGCGTGGGCATGACCACAGGGGTTGGTTCTACGGCTCTACACCCACCTGGCAAATGAAAGCCAACGAAGACGATGCCAGGAGACAGGGAACCAGGTGGAACAAAAAACTGATAGAGTCCGCCATACTCAAATCCGCTGCTTGTATCAACAGTGACATTTCCTGAAAAACGAGAGAGAGTGGGGTGAGACAGACAGACAGACAAAATGAGACACAGAGACAAAAACAGAGACAGAGATACAAGCCACTCTTTAACAATGAGCAGACAATGTAACCTCGACATTGCCTAAAAAGTGAAGGAAATCATCATTTCGCTAAAATGTCTGCTTCACGCCTTAAACCCGAATGGGTATGTAAGCCCACCGCAACACGTATTAATTAGACTTCACCAGTTCACCCTTTCACTGACATATAAATTTAATCATGTCATGAATGCTAACGCCATCAATCACGTGTATGTCAGAGCCTTGTGAACTCGACGTGAACTCTGTTTTAGCCAAAAACGTAAGCCACGAGTGAAATTATGTCATGTTCCTTTCACTACTTGCTGTACTGTTGTGCAGTAACCCACCACAGAATAGCCTATAATGAAGTGAAAAGAGTGGTGCAGAGGGAAACAGAACAAGACAGACTTACCAGTGGCTTGTCGACGTTTACGTCTTTTCACTAACTGCCCTCCTGTTCGAACATCATACCTGTATATAAAACATATCATTAAACAGATTGTGAGAGAGAGAGAGAAGGGGAGAGGGAACACGAGAGATAAATTAATATTCATCTGTGCAAAAAGCATAAGGCAGTTTACATATATGTATATATAAACTCGTGAATTATGAGGGCGACCACCAGTGACACCTTGATGTCAGGCTGTAACACATGAATTGTGATGGCGACCACCAGTGACAGTCGAAATCCAACAGACTTTTGTGGGTTCAGGCGGCAAAGCGCCAAGAAAATCCACACACCAGCGAATCTCTTCGACAGTTCCTGGCATTTATTTTATTTTTACAAAGAAAGTATGAAGCGTCACAATCACCAACTGCCGCCCTTCTGCGTGTGGGTGCTCTGTCACAATCACCAGTACAGACCTGCTCTGTCACAATCACCAGTACCGACCTGCTCTGTCACAATCACCAGTACA
>OY757544.1:4099230-4121018 GCA_963584105.1 Alviniconcha strummeri
GTGCACACGTTCAAGATCCCACGGCCGCCGAAAATTGTTTCCTGGCAAATTTCTGCGAGCATGCCACTAACTCTGCCGCTTAACAAGCAGGCCTATAGATATCGTTTCTCGCGCCAGAGGACCCGAATTTGCGACAGGACCCGAATTTGTTGTGGTAGAAATTCGTACTTGCTCAGTGGCGTAAGCTTCACGACGTTGGGGACACCTCTGAGAGACGAGGCGGGGTGGAACGCGTATGGGCTTTTCCGAACGCATATATAAGATACCATTTTGAACTGAACTAACATACTACAAAAAAATCACCATACCCTTTCTTGGTCGTTCGTTTTTGAGTTGCTTTCTCCCCCAAAAGTTGAATCGATCAGTCGTACATTAAAGCGTTAGTTATCTAGAAAATGTCCAATCATTACCTTTAAAATAAACACTCGACTCTTTTGTAGGGTGTGTATACTATATATGAGTATGTTTTCTGTAGCATCAAGCAGGATTAATTTTTTAATCAATAACACCTTTTGTTAGTTATCCAGTTTTGCATCAGTCATGTGCTCTCTCTCTCTCTCTCTCTCTCTCTCTCTCTCTCTCTCTCTCTCTCTCTCTCTCTCTCTCTCTCTCTCTCTCTCTCTCTCTCTCTCTCTCTCTCTCTCTAAGCAGTTCGAAGATACCGGACTGAAAAACAGCTAACTACTCAGTCTAACTTATGTAGTCGATTTGCTGGCAGGTTCGATGTAAATTAATTTACCACAGTGCTTTCATCAGTAGTCTTGGCGTTGGCCAGCACGCTGACCATTCCTTCTCCAAGCGCTGAGATGCCCTGTCCGGTCAGAGAGGACAGCTCCCTGTCCCTGGCATGCACCATGTTGGTGAACTGCTCCGTCAGCTGCCAAGCATCATATGTAAACTCAAAATTAAAAGTTCAGCGACTGTCGAAAACAGATCTTCAGGTTCAAACCTTTTATTTCCTCCGAAGACGGCGTGTGGCTGCTCGTGTGGGTGGGCAATACAACAAAAGCGGTTACACACAGCCTGCACTCTCTATGGAATGCATTTGTCAATGTACAGTTGTACATATATACCAGGTGACCCCTAGAGTCTTCAGCTGAGGAGTGCTACAACAACAACGGTTACACATCGTTACTCACTTTTGTGGAATACATTTGTCAATGTACAATTGTCTATACATATACCAGGTGACCCCTAGAGTCTTGATCTGGAGAATACTACAACAAACCCTTTACAGATCCAAGGCCTACTGGTTTAGCGCTCAATTCAGACTGAAGTCATTTAACGCATTTGCAACACACCACGACAGGCACGTGGTAAACGTGCGTATTGTCTGTCAAAATGACCAGTGTAGTCATGTCAGCAAATTAATCAATCTATACGTCATGTGAGTAGACGCCCTAAGCTTTCAAAGCGTTGGCTCGCTAGGCCATTTCAATACAGAAAAGGAGCACCTGTCTTGCCTTGTCCAAACAGTCTTTTGCAAAGTCCAAACAGACAAGAAGGCTGTGAAGGCTAGGTCTCCAAAAAAGCAGTCATCCACAAACCCAAAGGTTTGACCCTTTTCGTCAGTTTCTGAAACTGCCTGCTTTTGCTGGATGAAATAAGGAAATGTGCATCATGCCCTGCTTCTGTAAGTGGCTCGGCTGTTTGGCTTCAGCAGGCGGTGTCTAACACTGACCATCGCCTGCTCCTCGTACCGGGTTTACCCCCATACCATGTGTACTTCGTTGCCTTCGGTTTTACATTTGGAATCGTTGTCTCAACTGTTTACTTTAATGCGTCAGTAAATGCTTTCTTTGTGGTTTTTCGTGGAATTATCAGGCGCTGGGATCTTCTTGTCGGACTCGGAAATGATACGACAAAATCTCCACGTGTCTTTCACCATTTTTTAACACCCCAGTCTCGCTTTCGATCTCGTGACCCCCCGTGACCTAGCTCATTAAGAATGGTCCATGGAGGTGACGAAGAAGAATTGAACTGATCGATGAAACGATAGAGGTCAAAAACAAAAAGCAGGAGAAAGAATACTCCAGACGCCTATGCAAATGATAAGAAAACGACCACGATAATGAACTTCAGAGGTACATAATGATATTAGCCAACGGAAAGAAAACAGACGTATCAAATAGAAGGGGAAAAAAAGATGAGTGAGAGATGGGTTAGATCCTTGAGCTGCTCACCTCTGTCAGCTGGTCTTTGGCGGGGTTTGATGGCGGGTGGTTGAGAACATACCACAGATTGTCCCAGTCCTGGCTTACCACAACGCTCTGCGCAAAACAAAGAAATAGACAGCAATGGTTCACCACAGCTCTCCATACAACACTAAAGAAGGAAGCACTGGAGAAGGCAGGACTATAAAAGACAGGACCAAGGAATGTAGGGCTAAGGAAGACAGGGCAAGGAAGGGCTAAGGAAGACAGGACTAAGGATGAACTAAGAAAGACAGGATAAGGAAGGGCTAAGGAAGACTGGACTAAGAAGGGACTAAAAAAGACAGGATAAGGAAAGGCTAAGGAAGACGGGACTGAAGAGGGACTAAGAAAGACAGAATAAGGAAAGGCTAAAGAAGACGGGACTAAGGGAGGGACCAAGGAAGACAGGAATAAGGACAGAAGGGCTAAAGAAGGAGGGTAGGACTAAGGAAAGGAGGACTAAGGAAGACAAGACTAAGGAAAACAGAACTAAAGAAGGGAGAAATAAGAAAAGCATAGACGAGTTTCATTCCAGTGGAAGGCGAACGAAACTCTGCAGCTATGGCGATGTTAGAAACTCTAGAGATGTGGGCTCCATCTACTGATTTCGATAAATCAGTTCGAAAAATCAAAGGCATGAAAACTGACAGACAGGAGAAAGAAGAGATGGAATGGAAACTGAGAAAGGCAGAGACAGAAAGACAGAGGCAGAGACAGACATGCAGAAGCAGAGACAGAGAGACAAAAACACAGAGACTTTTGTACATAAGCACAGAGAGAAAGAGAGAGACAGAGACACAGAGAGACGGAGACAGAGACACAGAGAGACACAGAGAAAGTCCAATGTAAAGTACATACGTCATTGTTAGTGCCTTCAGGAACGTCAAAGGCGCTGCGAACCTCTGGTAAGGGCTGGAGAACAATTCATACCATTTCTTTAAGCCTACTATAGGTTCATACTATTCTTTTTAACGCGCGCGCGCGCATGCACACACACGCACACGCACACACACACACACACATACACAAACACACACACACACACTCACACACACACACACACACACACACACACACACACACACACACACACACACACTAGCACACACTAACACACTAACACACACACTAACACACATGAGCATCACGTGTCTGTGTATAATTATATGTCTATCTATATATTTAGATCGATTTATCCATTCACCTATCTAGCTGTATATTCATTTATCAGATCATCTGTTTGTCTAGTAATATATCAATCCATCACCTGTATACTTCTCTATTTTTCCAGTCCATTAATTTCAGTCCATTTGTTCAAGTGACTAGATGCAACAGCACCAATAGTAGTCCTTGTTTACTCACGACCACCTAATATGCTTACTGCACTTAGTATACTCACGGGCACCTGTTCTACTCACTGGCACCTGCCTAGTGTTACTCGCCGCCACTTAGTGTACTCATGGTCATTTAGTATACCCTCACACACCTGGTACCACTCATCGCCACCTAGTGTATTCATGGCCATTTAGTATACTCTCACACACCTAGTACTACTCATCGACATCTAGTGTACTCGTGGCCATTTAGTATACTCTCACACACCTAGTACTACTCATCGACATCTAGTGTACTCGTGACCATTTAGTATACTCTCACACACCTAGTACTACTCATCGACATCTAGTGTACTCGTGGCCATTTAGTATACTCTCACACACCTAGTACTACTCATCGACATCTAGTGTACTCATGGCCATCTAGTATATTCAACAGCCATAGCTAGCAGGACCGGAAACAGAGGACGGACCTCAAGACTTCTTGTAGAGGGCGATGGAATTCATTTGTCTGTAGATTTTCTACCCACCTACCTACCTTTTTACCTACCTACCTACCTACCCACACCTACCTATTCAATGTTTACAAGCAAGTATCAGTAACAGTCCTGGTACTCACGGCCATGGCCAGCAGAGCAGAGGCGGTGGACATTACACGGAGTTGCTTGTTGAGGGTGCTGGACTTGTCCGTATAGTTGATCTGATTTTTCCAAAACTCGATGTTTTTCCCCGACAGAGTGATCGTTTCGTCCGACTGGGACGTGTTCAGCTGAAATAGTTTCGTTCCAGTTGTCTATTTTGATGCTTTGGAAACGGCTGATTTGGGTGTTGTTCTTGTTGTTTGTTTGTTGGTTGGTTGGTTGTTGTTTTTTGCTTGTTTGTTTTTTACTTGTAACAATCAGTTTGTAAGTCAAATAACTCCAGTGTTTTGTGTTTTGTTTGTTTTGTTTTTGGTTTCTGGACCAGATTTTATGAGTTCTGTTACATGTACAAATTATTTCCTGGGAATAGAGTTCTTTATCTTGAGATCTTTCTGAGAAGTTCAGCTGCATGATAATCACAATGCAGGTGACTCCGGGGTTGCCGAACCCGCGGTCAGCTGAAGTCAAGGGTCACACGTAGCCCCGTAGTGTTGGATTTTTTTTTTAATCTACTTTTGTGTATGCATGTGTATGTATGTGTGTGTGTGTGTGTGTGTGTGTGTGTGTGTGTGTGTGTGTGTGTGTGTGTGTGTGTGTGTGTGTGTGTGTGTGTGTGTGTGAGTGTGCGTGTGTGTGTGTGTGAATAAATTTCAAAATTCTGCCTTGACCAGTTTCATATAAATTCATTCGGTATCATGCCTGTGTCTATAACCGTTTGAGGACGCGGAACTGACGGGGCTTAATGCAAACATTGCCAAATACATCAATGCACTCAGTACAGGGCCTGCTTTGTTCTGAGGGGAAACCGTTTACCACACGCTTACAAAGGCAAGAGAGATGGAAGGGACTCACGTAGATTTCCGAGGCGACTTCAGTGTAGTCCTGCAAAACGTCGTAAATGCGGGCGATGAGCTGGTAGTAGCCGCCTCCCTGTCCAACGATCATGGGCATCTGGACTCGGGGCATCGTGCTTTCTCCTGGACAAGACAGTGCCAGCAACAGCCACAGTGGTCAGCTTCGTGAACAAATTGTAGTGACAACAGTGTGTCACTGACAAATCGCCTTCCTGCTCTGTGTTTGAAATCCGTAATCAAATCGCTTAAATTCGTAAACAAATTGTAGTAACAATAGTGTGTCTTTGGCAAATCAGCTTCATGTTCTTTGTCTGAAATCCATTATAAATCATCTAACTTCGTGAACAAATTGTAGTGACAACAGTATGTCACTGACAGATCGCCTTCCTGCTCTGTGTTGAAAATCAATTATGAAATCACCTAACTTCGTAAACAAATTGAAGTAACAACAGTGCGTCGCGTAAAAAAACAACAACTAAAAACTATTTAAAAAAGAAAAGAAAAAGAAAAAAGCCTTCCTCCTCTGTGTTTGAAATCCATCATCAAATGACATAATTTTTGGAACTGGTTTTAAAATGATGCTGGTGGTGATGGCTGTAGCCTTTGTAGCTCAGTGTCCATGTACAAGCCATGCTCACGACACAGTAATGACGTCAAAGAAACAGCAAAAAGAAGAAAGAACAACTGAGATATAAGAAACGAAAAATGAAACGTAAATGTTACTTTTGTTATCATCAACGCATACCCAAACACACACACAGACCCCCCCCACACACACACACACACAAGCGCGTGCTCAAACACACACACACACACACACACACACACACACACACACACACACACACACACACACACACACACAAGCGCGTGCTCAAACACACACACACACACACACACACACACACACACACACACACACACACACACACACACACACACACACACACAAGCGCGTGCTCAAACACACACACACACACACACACACACACACACACACACACACACACACACACACACACACACACAAGTACACACACAAGCACACACAAGTACACACACACACGCGCGTGCGCGCGCACACACGCACACACACACAAGCACACACACACAAGAACACACACACAAGCACACACACACAGGCACACACACATACACACATGCGCACGCTCACACACATGCACACACATAGTGCGCGCGTACACATAGACACACGCACACACACGCGCGCGCGCACACACACACACACACACACACACACACACACACACACACACACACACACACACACACACACACACACACACACACACAGAGTCAACTAGTAACCACAAAGTTCTAACTGACCTCCTTCAGCTATAGGCACGGTGATTCCGTTCTTACGGAGCATGAATTTGTAGTACAGTGAGGACGAGGCCTTCTTTTTGTCCCCATCGTTCTCTTTGTCTTCATCTTCGCCGGTGCTGTTGGTGGGGGGATCGAACCCGTCGTCTTTCCAGTCAGCGCAGTTCAGTGTGAATCTCTGGGTCACTACATCTCCTGCAAACCGAATACCATTTCCACAAACTGCATGCACACGAAGGCTACACAGACATATCCTACTGTGCAGCTGTGGAAAATTGCCTGGAACATGTCGATTTTTGTCTCTCTCCACCCAGCCCCTCATACCTTTACATTAAAAAAAAATTAATTAATATATATATAAAGCAGAGTGCATACATGCAGGTGTGTATTGGGGTGGGGGGCGGTTGTGAAGGGTTGTGGGAGGGTGAGACAAAGAGAGAGATCTACAGGTGTGCGTGCGTCTTAATAGTTGTATGTTTAATGTGTCTAATCTGACCTGAACATTTTAGCATAGGGTGTACGTGTGTGTGTGTGTGTGTGTGTGTGTGTGTGTGTGTGTGTGTGTGTGTGTGTGTGTGTGTGTGTGTGTGTGTGTGTGTGTGTGTGTGTGTGACAGAGAGAGAGATGGGGGCGAGGGGGGGGGGGGGAGGTCAGTGTAGTTCATTTTTTATTATGTATCTGTTTGCTTGTTTTGCTTTGTAGCCGTAGTTCAAATTTCCAGTGTTTGCAGAAGATGAATAACGATTACTGATTCTCGATAAGCCAAAATCTCGGTATGCACAGATAGGTCTATCTAAATCACTTGTAATTGTCTCAAGCATCACTCCCGCTACTGACACACTCACTTGCCACTCGTCTCGGTCTGAGGACAACTATGGACAGCCACGCAAAAACAAAAACAAAACTCAACCACAGCAGCAACCTAACAGTACCCGTAAAAAGTTGTTCACAATCTCATAATATTTTTAATCAGGTTGCTCGACCGCATAGCTGGTTAAAAAAAAAAAAAA
Source organism: Alviniconcha strummeri (assembly GCA_963584105.1). Lineage (NCBI taxonomy): Eukaryota > Metazoa > Mollusca > Gastropoda > Provannidae > Alviniconcha > Alviniconcha strummeri. The sequence continues at coordinate 4,106,609 of OY757544.1, forward strand.
AAAAAAACTTCCCACCCACACACCCCCTCCCCGCTCGCCACCCCTACCCCACTACCACCGCCAGGCAAAGGCTTCCCGTTCATGGTATTTCCAGGCAATAGGCTTCCTCTTCCGGGTATTTAGAGGCAATAGCCTTCCTTTTCCGGGTGTTTACAGGCAATAGCCTTCCTGTTCCGGGTGTTTACAGGCAATAGCCTTCCTGTTCCGGGTATTTGAAGGCAATAGCCTTCCTGTTCCGGGTGTTTACAGGCAACAGCCTTCCTGTTCCGGGTGTTTACAGGCAATAGCCTTCCTGTTCCGGGTGTTTACAGGCAACAGCCTTCCTGTTCCGGGTGTTTACAGGCAATAGCCTTCCTGTTCCGGGTATTTGCAGGCAATAGCCTTCCTGTTCCGGGTATTTGCAGGCAATAACCTTCCTGTTCCGGGTATTTGCAGGCAATAGCCTTCCTGTTCCGGGTATTTGCAGGCAATAGCCTTCCTGTTCCGGGTATTTGCAGGCAATAGGCTTACTTACCTTCCTGTGGGACGACGCTGCAGTTACCTCCCCAAGGAGGGCAATTGGTGAGAAATTCACGCCCAACGGCTGCGCTACGACCGGATGGTGACGTCATTCGTACCGTGACCTGGTAGTAACTGCAAGGTTCCAGACTGTTCTCTCTTATCACCACAGACGGCCCGTTGTCAATACCTGCCATTCAGACAAACATTGGAGGGGAAGAAGAAAAAAATCTCAGATGAAGCAGTTAAACTATAATATATTATTCCAATGCAAATGTTTTATTCATTGCTTCATTTTGAGAAGAAGCAGTGTTATATTCATTGTTTCGTTCTCGGAAGAAGCAGTGTTTTATTCATTGTTTCATTCTCAGAAGAAGCAGTGTTATATTCATTTTTTCGTTCTCAGAAGAAGCAGTGTTATAGTCAGTGTTTTATTCTCAGAAGAAGCAGTGTTTTATTCATTGTTTCATTCTCAGAAGAAGCAGTGTTATAGTCATTGTTTCATTCTCAGAAGAAGCAGTGTTATAGTCAGTGTTTTATTCTCAGAAGAAGCAGCGTTGTATTCATTGTTTCGGTCTCAGAAGAATCAGTGTTATAGTCAGTATTTTATTCTCATAAGAAGCAGTGGAAACGGCTGGGGTTGAAACGGCTCAGAGCATCGTTTCAACCTGTCCGTTCAAATACAACATGCTGTATTCCAAACTAAACTGAGCCGGCCAATCACTGAGCGTCCGCCGTTTTGACAGAAATCAAGGAAAGGCCAGAGGTCACACGGGGTGATGACTCGATTAGCGATGACGCTGAATACACTGACCTAATTCCATTTGCTTCAACCCGTCAGTTTCGGCTGTATCGTGCGGCAGCCAGTACGTTTAAGGTAGACGGCTTCGATCGCAAAAGATTCATACGGACCTCCTCAACATTACGGCCTGAACAGCTCGTGCCTAAGCGCTCAAAACACTAACCTGACTGCAAGAAGTAGGACTGGTGGTCAGGCACGAGGTCAAATTCGCCTGTGTCGTTGTTGTAAAGGGAGAGAGACCACGCATAGCTAGAATCCAGAAGGTCGGTGTCACTGCATGTGGAGCACTCGACCGAAAAAGACGCAGGTGACGTCACGGCAGTTTTTTTCTCACAGTTCAACACACATCTATAAACAGGTAATGGAGAGGTCGTGTCAATAACAAATACGTCAACGAACGAGCCAAAGACAAACTAAAAACAACAACAACAAAAGCTGAACCAAATGCACACATTTACGATTACACATGGCAAGAATTAAAGTATGTACAAGAATGCACAATCGCACACGCATTCAGACTTGTTCTCGCGCGCGCGCGCGCACACACACACACACACACACACACACACACACACACACACACACACACACACACAGAGTGTCACACACACACACACACACACACACACACACACACACACACATACACACACACACACACACACACACACACACACATACACACACATACACACACACACACACAGTGTCACACACACACACACACACACACACACACACACACACACACACACACACACAGAGTGTCACACACACACACACACAGTGTCACACACACACACACAGTGTCACACACACACACACACACACACACACACACACACACACACACACACACACACACACACACACACACACACACACACACACGACCGCACTCGTCCAATACACACAATAATGAGCTGGGATTTGGTTGTGGCAAAAATAGGAAAATCACTTTGTTTAAAATGCAGTCCATTTGGATGCGGTGTGACAGCCGCTGACATTCACTTACATCAGCTCAATGGCAAAAGAGACCCGACTGTACTGGAGAAACAGTGTTGCCGGTTCGGAAATGTCGTTGCCTTTTTTCACCGACATCTGGAGTGAAAAAATGTTTAACCAGAGTGACCCAATAATAAGGATTTTTTTTTTTTGTTAACCATCATCTCCCCCCCCCCCCCCGCCCCCTCCCCCACCTTTTGAAATAATGTTTTCACCCATATCTCCCAACCTCAGCACACACACCACCACCCCCAACACCCCTTTCAAAATAACTTTTGTTCACCCCCTCCCCCCCCCCACCCCCCTACTTTCAAAATGCCTTTCGTTAACCCCCCCTCCCCATTCCCCGACTTCCTTTCAAAATAACCTTTTGTTAACCTTTGTGTCCACCCCACCACACCCCCACCACACCACACGCCACCCACGCGACCCCCACCACACTACACGTACACTTTCAAATCAAGTTATTTTAGATGTTCGCCAATGCTTCCGTTTTCTTTTCTTCCTTCTTCTGCCTTCCCCTCCCTCCCCCCCCCCCCCCCCCCCCCCTCTTCGCGCTACACTGATGTGTAACGTGACTGGTGTGAATGTGTGTGTGAGTGAACTTGCTTTCTGAGACATTCCTTGCGCAATGCACTGGTTACTTGGCAACTGGTTACTTGGCAAAACAGATGTGTTCTATGTACTGTGCTCTGTTCATCTTTCCTTTCGACTTAACATACTTGTTTTACTCATCAGAACAAGCTAATTTATAATTATGTTTGTTACATGAAGAAGTGGTCTCCCCTGGAAATGTGCGCATGTTTTGCATTGCCTCATTAAAATGAGACTTCTTTTTAACAGTGTGTGTGTGTGTGTGTGTGTGTGTGTGTGTGTGTGTGTGTGTGTGTGTGTGTGTGTATGTGTGTGTGTGTGTGTGTGTGTGTGTTTTACTGTCTGTTCCCTTTCACACAGTGCATTCCTTACCTTAAACACGTAGCCCACAGCAATGAGCCACCGCCGACCTTAAGTTGGCGTCGACCCGGAAGTATTTCCGTCGATATTTCGTCACAGTCTGTGTCAATATCAGGAGGAAGTGGTTGAGACGAGACGGCGACCAGCTCATCGAAGTCAGCCGTGTTAAGCGTCATACATCGCCAGACGAACTGAAGGCCGTCCTTATTGTGTATTCCGTACAGCGGTTCGTAGGACAGGCTGTAGCCATCCACTATTGCGTGGGGGTCACCTGGCAGGAGAGGCGGATTATTCAACATTATACCGGGTTTTGCGCTGAGCTCTAAACCTCCCCTCTTGAGCCTGGAAGCTTTCGATTTGACCATCATGTGCTACGCTGTTCACTGGCAGAATGTACGGCGATTTGAGTGTGGTTTAGATTATAGTTTGCTTCATTAATTGCAGCTTATGTATCTCTTCGTCATCAATGAACGTGGGTCTGCTGGAATGAAAAGCAGAGTCAGAGCCTAAAGCAGAGTTAGAGATCAAGCTTAAATCTCATTCAAGAAAACAGCAAACCGCAAGACCTCATAGTGTACACTGATGGCTCAGTGACCAAAGACCAGTCAGGGTGGGGCTTCACTGTCAAGGAAGGTGCCACTACCATCCATGAAGACAGTGTAGCCTATACAGTCTCAACCTCCAGCTGGACAATGGAGGTGGAAGCAGTCACAGTCAGACCACACATGTCATCATCCTCACAGATTCAATGAGCTTGCTACAAAAAATGAAAAGTGCAATGGGAAGCCCAGACTAAAATGTATCAATGGTAGACATCCACCTTCGAAAACTCCTGTTGGTGTACTGCCCTGGACATGCCGGAATGAAGGGAAATGACAGAGCGGATAGACTGGCGGGGCAAAGCAGCCCTCACAAGTGACACTACCTGCGGGTACAAATCCAAGGACATCACACCATCGACTGCCTGGGGGAGAGAGGCGTGGAAAGAGGAAGCGCTAGACGATATTCCTTGAAAGCACGAGAGGGGGCCATCGTCAATAGACGATCTTCCTTGAAAGCACGAGAGGGGGCCATCGTCAATAGGCGATATTCCTTGAAACCACGAGAGGGGGCCATCGTCAATAGACGATCTTCCTTGAAAGCACGAGAGGGGGCCATCGTCAATAGACGATCTTCCTTGAAAGCACGAGAGGGGGCCATCGTCAATAGACGAACAATGGAACCGTTTCAAAGGCGACATTGAGGAAACTTCTGAGAGACGGGTGGAGCGCTTATGGACTTTTCATCTTAAGCTGAAGTGAATTTTCAGGCATGGCTGTGTTTATGGAATGCCTGGCCTCCATCAAAACAAAAGGTTAACTTAAAACAACAAATAGTTCGCTTTAAATACAACACGAGTTTTTCACTTAATAAAGGAAAATAATTATAATTAATAAGAAAGAAGAATATTTAAAACCAAAAACACATGGTTCAGTTAAGACAAAAACACACCAAATAGTGCACTTTAAAAAAATCGTTGCGAAAACAATACAATTTTCTCATACCAAAACAAATATTTCGTTTAAAAACAACGTCAAATATCTCAGTTGAAAGACAAAATAAAAATTAACTTCAAAGTCAAAGCAAATGTTCTACTCTAAAAACAATTCACTCTAAAACAAAAGAAATATTTTTATTTTAAACTAAAAACAAAAATATTTCACTTTACTGCAGAACAAGTATTTCACTTTAAAAGAAAACAAATACTTCGTTTAAAAACGAAAGAAGTATTCCACTTTATATATAATAATTTGATTTGCCTGTTTTGTTTTGAAAATGACTTTTTTTGTATTCGTTCTGTTAATATATATATTAACAGAACGAACTAAAAAAAAAATCAAAACAAAACAGGCTAATCAAATTCTTGTAAGGTGCATGCTGTGCGCAAAAGGCAAACGATCCATTAGCTGTATGATCAATTGATAACAATGTTTATCGCGATGTACGTGGTGTTCTATTAATATGTTTGTATTTTTTAGCATTTTCAGCTACAGGACAGTCGCTTTAAAAAAATATCCATTATTATTGTTGGTGTTACTATCATCATTACTGAAACCATCATAAACCAAATTCTTATTCTGTGAAGGGAAGCATGAAAAACGTAAACAATTTCTCATCATAGATGTGTTTGCGCGTGCGAAAGTGTGTGTGTGTGTGTGTGTGTGTGCGTGCGTGCGTGCGTGCGTGCGTGCGTGCGTGCGTGCGTGCGTGCGTGTGTGCGTGCGTGTCTGTGTGTATGCGTGCGTGCGTGCGTGGGCGTGCCCGCGCGCACTTAAGGTATGTAACAGTGCATGTGCTTGTGTATGCGGGTGCCTCTGTGTGTGTGTGTGTGTGTGTGTGTGTGTGTGTGTGTGTGTGTGTGTGTGTGTGTGTGTGTGTGTGTGTGTGTGTGTGTGTTGTGCTTAGATATGGTTTTATATTATTATTAATGTAAGTTTAGACGCACTGAAATTCTCAGTGTTATTATTCTCACCTGTCAGCCTGACGCTTCCACCCACAATCTCCGCCACCAGCGGTGCTCTGACGATTCGAACGTAGGTGCCTCCTTGCAGCCAGGTGTTGTTGTTCTCGGGGCCGAAGCTGATGTTGAGCTTCATCCGGTAGAGACCCGGCTCCAGCGAGCCTCGTTCAAAGTCCATGTAGTCCAGGTTGAGCTGCTCAAGGTCCGTGCGCTCCCGCACCCCTTCCGGCGTGAGTTCCTGCAGCCACCACCAGAAGCTGGGGCCCGAGCAGTAGATGATGGTGCGGGTGACGAGTCGGAAGTCCACGGAGTTCAGAACCACCATGGGGTTGTGGATGCGGTACTGCCAGTCGAAGATCGGGTCGTCCGAGACGCAGGGATGGTAGGCGAACACGAAGAAGGTGAGAGAGTGGGCGGAGTAGTTGTTGTAGCAGTCGACGTTGATGACGTGCGAGCCCAGCGTCATGTACGCGAACTGGACGTCAAAAGAACTTTGCGTTCTCAAAGTGCCAGTCCAGTTCCGGAGTTCGGGGTCTTGCTCCTCTTGAAAGTCGAACGAGCAGTGCAAGGGGTCGATATCGTGGTCAGTTCTGTCGAGCAGAATGGTGGCCGTGACTTCACCCGAAGGCGTCAGCATCGATGCCGGACTCACCGTCAAGGTCAGACTTGAGTCGACGATACCTTCCACCAAAAGAGGATCCGCCATTTCCCCCGTCTCCGTGACATTGCCGCCATGAACATGTGACAATGTTTTTGCTTGGAAGAAAACTGTATGAAAACCGATCTCATTGAAGACGTGCTGTACCTGATGGTTGATGATGCTGACGGGATTCCCTGACTGGTAAATAACCGTGCTTCCCGTTCGGATAGACACGTATCCGTAGAAGGTACTCGGGGCCTCCACCGTGAATGTAAATGTCTTTATGTTAACGAGCCCACCGGTCCCTTCCACCGAAAGCTGAAAAGCCCCAACCCTGGCCGTGAAGTTCAGCGTGGTGTTCCCAAAGTCCGGGTGGCTCAGAAACACGCTTCCCTCATAGACCCCCCTCCTTGGGTACCTGTGAGTGTGCTTCAGTGTCCTAAAGACGAAAGTGTCCACCGGACTTCCATCTCCGTACATGAAGCTTGCGTGCAGTCCACGAGGCGGGCGCTTGATTGTGTTCAGAGTCATGTGAAGCTGGAAATCAGCTATGGGGATGGTGCCGTCCATCAGCTGGAAGTCCGCGATGTCCATCTTGAAGTCAGACATCTGCCAGCGCAGCACCTCGAGGATGGACGTCAGCTGGACGTCGGACGACTTGGCATTGCGGCAGTGAAACTCCACCGTGTAGTTGTCAGTCGAATTGTAGCTGAAGCTTTGGTATATCGGGAAATCCGAAGGTATATTAATCTCAAATTCGTCGAAGATTCCGCCGACCATACCCGAGTCCCAGTAACAAAGACCCTGGGCGTGCAAATTGTTGTTGATGACATGGACGGACATGGTGACGGTTCCATCGGGTAGAGGAATGGCAGTGGAACCTGGTAGCATCAGGAAGTCTTTGAACTTAATTTCGCTGACAGGATCTTGGCCGTAGATGATCACTCTCAATGTTGCTGCTTCTCCAGAAGGTTTGAAGGCTGTCACATCTAGAGTGTAACTGACAACAAAAAGGTGTTAGCTACAGTCACTACCAGAATGTACCCGAAAACAGAAAGTGTTAGTTGCAGTCACTACCAGAATGTACTCGACAACAGAAAGCGTTAGTTGTAGTCACTACCAGAAATTACCCGAAAACAGAAAGTGTTAGTTGCAGTCACTACCAGAATGTACCCGAAAACAGAAAGTCTTAGGTGCAGTCACTACCAGAATGTACCTGGCGACAATCGCTACCAAAACGTACCCGACTACAGAACGTTTCACAAGCAGTTACTTCTAGAATGTATCTTTGTGTCTGACGAGAGGAACGTTTGCTGGCAGTCTCCTCAAGACTACGTGTGACGACAGAAAGTGTTTGTGGCGGTCACCGAAAGTGTGCATGTGTCTGATGACAAAAGGCAGTCTTTTGTGCAGTAGTACATCCGGAGTGTTTGTGACTGCCGGACGCGAAATGCCAGTGCTCATGAGGCGTGTTCAGATTAAATTCGAAAATGTCGTAGAATGTTTGTTATAATAATAATGTACAGTTATCACGCGCTCATCAACGCCATGAGCGCTCACATGATACATATTAACCTAAATACGAGATATGTATAGACATGTAGAGCACACTCCTACCAAAACAGTTACATGAAGTATTATATGGAACACACACACACACACACACACACACACACACACACACACACACACACACACACACACACACACACACACACACACTGACTGTAGCACAAACTGGGCATTGATATTAGCTGGTGCGGAAATGCTGTGAGAAGAGGAAGGTTTCAATTTGGCTTTAAAAGATGACAGGGTTGAGCAGTCTTTAAGGTTTTGTGGGAGTGGATTCCAGATGTGGGGTCCAAAGCAAGAGAAAGTACGAAAGCTGAACAACGCTATGTAAAAGTTCCCTATTATTGTTATTACTTTCAAACGTCGATGTTTCACAAGCTAGGCCCCGAAACGTCTGACGAATTGCTATGAACCTATTTTTATTGCATTGCTACCGATAGGGCCCATGGTGCTCATTCGCTTGGAGTCTCTTTACGAAGAGCCACAGCTGGCCCGTGTTTGAGCGTTGTGTCTGACACAGTCTGTGCACACGCTGCCGCACCGGATGAGTCACTGCACCGACAGCAAAGAAATAATCACCCTGTGAATCTAACAATAATGTCAATGGAGCTTCGTCTGGCCGACGGGGGGGAAAAAAAGAGTCTTTTCGATGAGGCCAGTCGCCTCGCACTGTGTGCTGCAAGGTGGCACTGCTGTTGCACTACTGCGACTACTACTGCTACTGCTGCTGCTGCTGCTGCTGCTGCTGCTGCTGCTACTACTACTACTACTACTACTACTACTACTACTACTACTACTACTACTACTACTACTACTACTACTATTACTGTTCCTTAGTATTTTGTGATTTAATCAATGCACGAACAGGAATCACACACACACACACACACACACACACACACACACACACACACACACACACACACACACACACATACACACACACACACACACACACACACACACACACACACACACACACACACACGTACACACACACACACACACACACACACACACACACACACACACACACACACACACACACACACACACACACACACACACACGCACGCTCGCACGCACGCACGCACGCACGCACGTAATGCGAACGTGTGCGCATGTGTGCGTGCGTGCGTGCGTGCGTGTGTGTGTGTGTGCGTGCGTGCGTGTGTGTGTGTGTGTGTGTGTGTGTTATTGTAACTGATAAACACTGTTTTTACGTTAGAATGTTTTTCGATGCTGTTGCTTTTGTTCTTTAGCTTCACATTTTAGTCGATGTCAAATGTCGAATGATTATTGCAATCGTGACTGAATAGTTTAAGTAAATGGCGAGCCAGAGGGCATATTTCTCTGCAGAGAGACATTAAAGTTGAATATTGTTTCATGCTGATTGCATCAATGAGTGACAAAGAGCTTTACTTACGTCTTTTTTCTCCATTTCCAGCCTGGCCTGATGGAGGTAAAGTTTGCAATTCCCGGAGTGCCATTCGTGGCCGAGGTTAAGAAGTCCGAATAGATGACACGGGATCTGTCCAAGAACGCCACAATGCTGACGCCCACCTCGTCCCACATCACGTCCACCGACAACTTGTTTCTAGTACCTGGCCAGGCCAAAAGAATCTTTTTTTGTCCTGGTGCCAATCGCAAGTTGTAGGAGGCGCTATCGCTGTAGTTGAAAGCGCTGTCGCTGAAGTTCAAGGCGCTGTCGTTAAAGGCGCTGTCGTTGAAGGCGCTGTCGCTGAAGTTGAAGGCGCTGTTGTTGAGGTTCATGGCGCTGTCGCTGAAGTTGTAGGCGCTGTCGCTGAAGTTCAAGGCGCTGTCGCTGAAGTTCAAGGCGCTGTCGTTAAAGGCGCTGTCGTTGAAGGCGCTGTCGCTGAAGTTGAAGGCGCTGTTGTTGAGGTTCATGGTGCTGTCGCTGAAGTTGTAGGCGCTGTCGCTGAAGTTCAAGGCGCTGTCGCTGAAGTTCAAGGCGCTGTCGTTAAAGGCGCTGTCGTTGAAGGCGCTGTCGCTGAAGTTGAAGGCGCTGTTGTTGAGGTTCATGGCGCTGTCGCTGAAGTTGTAGGCGCTGTCGCTGAAGTTCAAGGCGCTGTCGCTGAAGTTCAAGGCGCTGTCGTTAAAGGCGCTGTCGTTGAAGGCGCTGTCGCTGAAGTTGAAGGCGCTGTTGTTGAGGTTCATGGTGCTGTCGCTGAAGTTGTAGGCGCTGTCGCTGAAGTTCAAGGCGCTGTCGCTGAAGTTCAAGGCGCTGTCGTTAAAGGCGCTGTCGTTGAAGGCGCTGTCGCTGAAGTTGAAGGCGCTGTCGTTAAAGGCGCTGTCGTTGAAGGCGCTGTCGCTGAAGTTGAAGGCGCTGTTGTTGAGGTTCATGGCGCTGTCGCTGAAGTTGTAGGCGTTGTCGCTGAAGTTCAAGGCGCTGTCGTTAAAGGCGCTGTCGTTGAAGGCGCTGTCGCTGAAGTTGAAGGCGCTGTTGTTGAGGTTCATGGCGCTGTCGCTGAAGTTGAAGGCGCTGTCGCTGAAGTTGAAGGCGCTGTCGCTGAAGTTGAAGGCGCTGTCGTTAAAGGCGCTGTCGTTGAAGGCGCTGTCGCTGAAGTTGAAGGCGCTGTTGTTGAGGTTCATGGCGCTGTCGCTGAAGTTGTAGGCGCTGTCGCTGAAGTTCAAGGCGCTGTCGCTGAAGTTCAAGGCGCTGTCGTTAAAGGCGCTGTCGTTGAAGGCGCTGTCGCTGAAGTTGAAGGCGCTGTTGTTGAGGTTCATGGCGCTGTCGCTGAAGTTGTAGGCGCTGTCGCTGAAGTTCAAGGCGCTGTCGCTGAAGTTGAAGGCGCTGTCGTTAAAGGCGCTGTCGTTGAAGGCGCTGTCGCTGAAGTTGAAGGCGCTGTTGTTGAGGTTCATGGCGCTGTCGCTGAAGTTGTAGGCGCTGTCGCTGAAGTTCAAGGCGCTGTCGCTGAAGTTGGCGCTCAGGCTGGAGTTGTAATCATTCTGGCTGATCACTACCGGCACCATCGCCACGGCCAACAGCGGGAGCAGGCAGCTGAAGCTTGACACTGCCAAAAATAACAGAGCGGCAAAGCTGAAGCTTGATACTGCCAATGACAGAGCGGCAAAACGTAAGCTTGACACTGCCAAAGATGAAAGAGCGGCAAAGCGGACGCTTATGTGTGGGGTTTTTTTGGGGTTTTTTTTTTAAAGCTTGACACTGCCAATGATAAAGGGGCAAAGCTTAAGCTTGACACTGCCAATGACAGAGGGCAAAGCTTAATCTTGACATTGCCAATGACAGAACGGCAAAGCTGAAGCTTGATACTGCCAATCGCAGAGCGGCAAAGGTGAAGCTTTACACTGCCAACGACCGAGGGGGAAAGCTTAATCTTGACACTGCCAGAGATGATAGAGCGGCAAAGCTGAAGCTTGACACTGCCAATGACAGAATGGCAAAGCTTAAGCTTGACACTGCCAATGACAGAGCGGCAAAGCTGATGCTTGACACTGCCAGTGACAGAGCGGAAAAGCTGAATCTGGACACTGCCAGTGACAGAGCAGCAAAGCTGATGCTTGACACGGTCAATGACAGAGCGGAAAAGCTGATGCTTAACACTGTCAATGACAGAACGGCAAAACTGAAGACTGCACAAATGCAGATTTTGAGTGTTTTTGTTGTTGTTGTTGTTGCTGTTTTTTTGTTTTTATGGGCTATTCTCTGCTTTCGTCGTATGCCACTCTGAACGAGTGAGTTTAGCTTTACACAACGTGTTTTTGAATATCCATGCATGGTTATAGCGTTGTTTGGCAGTTATATGGCAGGTGCTACGTGGAACTGCTGCCGTCTCGGCGCAAGTTCTGTACATCATACAACTCTGCACCAGTTTACAGTGTCACTTTATTCGAAGCCACATACGTTGGATGCATTTGTGTTTAACTGTATCCTACCACCTGCACTTTTGGCAGTATGACAGGGATCTTTTATGTGCTACTACAGTAACGCGAAAGTGGAACGGATACCAAAATAAGAGTCAGCATAAAAAGTTGACCCTGGAGAAGAAAATTCTCCCGCCACTCCTGCCAGTACTCGAACCCGAGAATGATGACAGGATGACTGAATATTGTGAGAGAAAATAGTGATTAAGGAAGTGAAGTCTGAACGACTGGAAATCGCCAATCCACTTGGGAAGAAAAATAAAGATTGGAAGACTACTGCTGCTGCTGCTGCTAGTAGAGTAGCAGCAGTAGTAGTAGTAGTAGTAGCAGCAGCAGCAGCAGTAGTAGTAGTAGTAGTTTCTGCTATAGTTACTGCTACATATACTAAATAAAACTTTTTTGTCCTGGATGCAGTTCCAAGCGCCTCAGAATGTATATGAACAGCAAAGAACGCAAGATTATCTGACTTGTTTTACAGTGTTCGCAGTATCGTTAAATGTCAAACATGCAATAGTCAATACGAACTTAAGCGGTTGAATCTGTTCGGCAGAATCTTCAAAGAGACAGATGAGTTGATGCTTAATGTCCTCAGATGTCATTTGACATATTAGGGACAAGTTGTGACCAATGCCGAAGCACGGTTCAATAAAATCCACATACGTAAGGTGTATGCGTGTTTAGCTGTAACCTGCCACCTGCACTTTTGGCAGAATGACCGGGATTTTTTACGTGCTACTGTGGTAACACGGGGGTGGAACGGATACCGAAATAAGAGTCAGCACAGAAAGTCGACCCTGGAGAAGAAAATTCTCCCGCCGTTCCAGCAGGGATTCGAACCCGCGACCTTTCAATCACGAGTCCGGTGCTCTAACCACTGAGCTATCCCCGCCCCTCAAAGAGACAGGCATGGGAGTCTGTTTAAATACTACGGTTTTCAAAGAGACAGGATTTTCATGGAGTCTTGAAACCGGAAAGGGTGACTGTTGCGAGCGTGCCGTGCAGGGGAGTTTCAGACAAGAGGTGGTTTGTTACCGAAAGGACATTTTTTCAAAGCTTCTTTTTCTTTAATTTTAAAAGTGGTTGGGAAACAACGATAGCCTGTAAATTATTCACGAGTAAATCCATTTGGAACTTGGGAATACAGAGTAAGACACAAACTTACCGCTCTCGACTGGCCACCGCTTCGATATGATTCTCTTGCATTTTACATCAAATACGTACATCATCTGGTTTTCTCAACATACATATGTACGTATTTGATGTAAAATGCAAGAGAATCATATCGAAGCTGTGGCCAGTCGAAAGCGGTAAGTTTGTGTCTTACTCTGTATTTTTGGTAGGTAGCCACTGCACTACGATCTCTCGGCCGCAGCCTCCCCACTAAGAGCAAATCTCGTGTTTGTATGAGTAGCAGGTCAATCTTCAAAAAGAAAGAGAACAGACTGTGCTAGTTAGCTGTTCAAACTGAGAAATGAAGCAAGCTGGGCCGTGAGGACAGGTCTGGAAGAAGAAGAAATTGTTTTCAGTTCAAACTTGGCATTGGTGTTAGAAATGTTACCATACAAAAGTAGTTGACACATTTACATCATCCACCTACACCAGTGTCATGGGCGTTCTAATACTAATATTCTGTGCAGACGTCATATCTGTGTGACTGTGTTGTTTAAAGTATATGCATGTTCTGTTTATTATTTATTTATGCATTAATGAATATTATTGTCTTGCTTTGTGTATTTTGATCTAGTTTTAGACATCTTGAAGTCTCTCTCTCTCTCTCTCTCTCTCTCTCTCTCTCTCTCTCTCTCTCTCTCTCTCTCTCTCTCTCTCTCTCTCCCTCCCTCCCTCTCTCTCTCTCTCTCTCTCTCTCTCTTTTTTGTTTTTTGTTTTTTGGTTTTTGTATGCAGTTGACACGCTACGGAGACCTGCCGTAACCAACGAAGAGACAGGGACAATCCACCGTACAGGCAAAAGCGGCAAAGACAATCCACCGTACAGGCAAAAGCGGCAAAGACAATCTACCGTACAGGCAAACTGGCGGCAAAGACAATCCACTGTACAGGAAAAGGCGGCAAGGACAATCCACTGTACAGGAAAAGGCGGCAAGGACAATCCACTGTACAGGAAAAGGCGGCAAGGACAATCCATTCACAGGAAAAGGCGGCAAGGACAATCCATTCACAGAAAAAGGCGGCAAGGACAATCCATTCACAGGAAAAGGCGGCAAGGACAATCCACTGTACAGGAAAAGGCGGCAAGGACAATCCACTGTACAGGAAAAGGCGGCAAGGACAATCCACTGTACAGGAAAAGGCGGCAAGGACAATCCACTGTACAGGCAGACTAAAATACCACTCTGGTACGCATTAAACTGGATATAGCGATGATCTTGCGGCTGCTGTAGCCTTTACGCAGGTATGACGGCCCGAATTTCCCACATGGGATAAATGAAGTGTTAACTTATATATATATGATATGATATTTATAAGATGTCTGCTCTAAAACAAAGCGCTTTACAATGAACAGTCCAACAATA
>OY757544.1:4121218-4136221 GCA_963584105.1 Alviniconcha strummeri
GTAGGGTTGCTCGGGGCAAATCGCGCTTCGGGGTAAAGCGCCAAAGCGGGATATTTGCAAAACCACGTAATATAATACGAATTGTGGGCCTTGTGAGTGTGGCGCGTTGCCTAAACCGCCATTTTTTGTTTTGTTTATGGAGCGTCTTCGTTCAGCGGTAAGAGATCTATGTTTAACTGAATATTTCAGCATAGGTGCGATAAAATGTTTGTCTTGATTCACTAAAAGCTGCACTCGAACCAGATGATCATACTCTGCTGTGTAGACATAGCAGTGACTACGTGCTTGACCTGTAATAGTTACTGTCTTCCGTTCATCGTTCCAGATCTAGCAGATCATTTCTTTGTAACGAGGTCGCTTTGGGGTAAAATGCCGAAAATGGTTTGGGGCAATGTGCCCATGGTGGGCGCTTTACCGGTACCACAGTCATGACCCTTTACCCTGCCTAAAAAGCCTAATTTTTATTCTTTAAAACTGCAAAAATATTTTTGCTTGTTTATGTGCTTGGTTGTTATGTTTTTGTTTTGCAAAGCTAATTGTAACTAGAGCGGCGACCTGCCTATCTGTCTACGTCTGAAGAGTGCCGTCCACAAGATGATCAATCAGAACAGCCAGCTGCCCAACCTTCAACACCTAGAGATCGTCCTCAAACAAGATGGTTAATCAGACCAAGCATCTGTCCAACCTTCAGCATCTGAAGAACGTCCTACGCATGAAAGTCCATCAGACCAATCATGATGCCCACTTACCTCAGGATGTTCCGACAAAATTCATTTGCAACAAAAAGCCTCTATGTGCACATTGTTTACCCAGCCTTCCATATCCGGGATGTCTTCTTCACTGCCGAATGTGTCTGCGTAGCCATGTTGCATGGGTGTAGCCGATGGCCTCAGAGCACAACATGCAAAGCTCGAGATACTAATCAGCAGAGGAAAGAGGCAACGGCCGATCCAAAAATAACTTCCTGGAGAACTTGAAATTGCAGCAGCTGGTAATGCCCTTGGAGGGCAAAATTAGATCGCTGACAAAAATCTAATGAAAATTGCCACATACGGTGGAAACCCAAACAGACTGTCTCCAGTTGTCGTCCAATACTGTTGTGTTGGAGCTGCAAGACGACGGGCATTATAATGCGTTCTCGGACTGCAGCGACCGAGACTTCCGGGCAGCGGCTCAGGCAAATCATCAAAACTGTTTTTCCAAAGCCCGCACTTGCTAAACAGAGACCAAGAAAACGGAAATCAGAGCAACACTGCGGAAAAAAAGAAAAAAGAAAAAGAAAAAAAGAGAGTGGGGTGTGTGTGTGTGTGTGTGTGGGGGGGGGGCTCACAAAAGCACACACTCGACAAAGTGAGATCTAGGAGGGATCAGGGGGAGACCAAAAGAGGAAAAACATAGCAGTCGAAGAATGCGAACAGCATCCTGTGTTTGCTCTTTTCTTAATAATATTATTGCGAAGAGAGACTTCCAAACTTCAGCATCTTTTGCTGTTTCGGCTAATGTTTAGATTTCAGTACAGTGGAACTCTGTTATAGCGAGAGCGGACGGCCCAGGCACATTTTCTCGCTATTGCCGAGTTCTCGTTATTCCCAAATGACGAATTTACCAAGGGAAACAAAGGGAAATAATCTTGGCACCGGCGCCGTCGATCTGCGCGGCTTGCAATGTGATGAGGGTTGCGTCACACTAGGCCTACGTGCGGGGCGAGAACGCCAACAGCACCGTGCGCACTCGAGCCAGACGAAGATGAGAGGAGGGAGAGGGGGGAGGGGGAGAGGGGATTACACACCGCACAAGGACGCGCCTTTCGTTGTTTTTCTTTGTTACCGGCCACCACGAGATGTGCCCTACCGGGAATTTGACGACGAGGTGGGGGTGGGGCGAGTGGCGAGAACTTTTGTGACCAGGAAGGATAGAAAATCTCTGGGATGATCATCCACTAACTCTCGTTAAACCCATCTATGGTTTATTCTTAAAGATTAAGAAGGATAAAAAAAAACGGGGATTGAAAAATGTCTCGTTACTACAGTGTTCTCGTTATTACAGTTGTCGTTATTAATGGACTCCACTGTATTTCTCGGAGGTTGGTAAAATTGGTATCTGTCATTATCTGTCTCCTCTCAGATTATGTTCTTAATTTATTTGCTTTGTTTGCTGGTTTTTTTCTTCTCTTTTTTCGCTTCTTCTTTCTGTTTTGTTATTTTCCTTTTATGGTGTTTGTTTTTTGTTTGCTGTTTGTTTGTTTGTTGTTTTGGGGAGGAGGGATAGGAGCGCGCGCGCGCAAGTGCGTGCGTGCGTGCGTGCGTGCGTGCGTGCGTGCGTGTGTGTGTGTTTTGCTTATTGATTTTCGTTTCGTTGAAGTTCTTGATATGCTTTTGATTTTTAAGCAGCTGTTGTCCAGACAAGAGCTACAAGCTGGTACCAACACACACACACACACACACACAAAAACACACACACACACACACACACACACACACACACACACACACACACACACACACAGAGCTGATACCAACACACACACACACACACACACACACACACACACACACACACACACATATATATATATATCACATCACATCACACACGCATACTCATTTGATTACCGAAACACACACGAGCGTACACCCTCAGTCTAAAACCAGAAGATTCATGCTGCAGGGTACTAGCTTTATTGTTAAATAAAAAGAAAAAATGATTTTCTTTTTAGAAAGTATGTGCTATATTGTACTGTTAAAACAAACTGTTATTGCCGGAAGTCAAAGACAAATATTGGAGAGAAAATTCAACAGATTAACAAAAATGAAACATCCACCATCACCACCAGAACAGTAAAAAGAACAAGAAAGAATATAACTAAAATGTATGAAGCAAACGAACAAACCCTAGCAAGGAGTAGCAGAGAACGTGAAAATAATCTTCTTCTTTTTTATACGTGTGTTCCACCTCTACCTATCCATAATGAGACAGCAAGAGAAAAAGATGAAGAGTACATCAGAGTTGATTTCCAGTCCTGTGCAGTTTGACTGATTGAAAAGTACGTCGCAATAAAAAGTTGGATGAAGAGATCCACGTTAATTCATGTAAAAAGGACGGTTTAATTGATGTATTGTCACTTTAGTTTTATCATTATTTATGAGCACTGTACTGTTCATTTTGTATAAAACACCACTTACATGCCCCATCGAGAAACACTCTATTCGTCACGAAATGTTCACAGACGACATATAACTCAATCATTCTGAATCGCCTGAAAATTACTGACTTGGTCCGTTCACTTCAAGATTGTGTCAAAGATATTGCACTATGGTCAAGATTGTGTCAAAGATATTGCACTATGGTCAAGATTGTGTCAAAGATATTGCACTATGGTCAAGATTGTGTCAAAGATATTGCGCTATGGATGGGGAAAAAACAAACTCAAACTGAATCATGATAATTAGGCTAAAGCTGTTCGCTTCTCATCATCATCTTCCGTCAACAAGACCTTGCAACACTGATGCTGAGTTTGCTGGAATCGTCCGAAACCTCGGCTTCACCTTCGATAGAGATCTTTCAATGAAACAACACATCATCAAAACATGTAAGGTTTAAATACATTGAAATCAGACGCATCAGTTCCATTCGCAAATATCGCACTGAAGACGCAGCCAAGAAATTAGTTAACTCATGCATATTGGTAGGCTATCCGCAGACAGTCATCAAACCACTCAAACAAGTACAGAACTCTGCAGCCAAACTCATTCTTAAACATCACAGAGCAGAACACGCCAAACCTCTTCTCAAACAACTGCACTGGCTGCCGTGGAACAGAGAATCAAATATGGCATAGCTTGTCTCTGCTATCAAATCATCACTTGCACTGCCCCTCAGTACTTGACTGAACTTATCCAGATCTACGTGCCTTCTCTGCGCTCTTCTTCGGATGATAAACTCTTCGCATCCCCACCTTCAAACGAAAACAGCAAGGTGGTCGTGCCAGCTTGTGTGTGTGTGTGTGTGTGTGTGTGTGTGTGTGTGTGTGTGTGTGTGTGTGTGTGTGTGCACTCGCACGTGCGATCTTGTGTGTGCGTGCGTTCTGCCATGCTTTGTATGAAAATATTTGTTAATTTGTTTGTTTCATTTGCTTATTTAAATACCATTGATTTGTAAATGGGTATTTGCGCGTTGTATATTTTTCTTTAAGTTGTAAAGCGCTTTGAGTCTCCCTATTATTATTATCAGTGGAAATCACTCATTTCCGTGCAGCATTAAGTAAACGCAATTGTAAACTATGAAATCAAATTTCACATACACACACCAGACCAAATCTGCTGGCGTTCGGTTTCATCTCTTTCTTCTTGCTTATTTAGCGTAAATTATACACTGGTATGCTACTGCACTGGCGTCGCTTTCTGCTAGCAGTTTCATTTTCAACTGAAATGCGTGATCATCCTCTAACCACAGAAGAAACAGACGGAAATAGGTTCTCTGTCGCTTTCCGGAGTATGTGTGGGCCCGAACTGAAACTTTTCATTTTTAATTCAATGAATAAACCAGTTATTGTACCCGGAAACCGTCACCAGACAGGTCTGCCCAAAACACTCAAGCAGAAATGAGTTCACTTGCATTCTGTGTGCATGACGCATGTGTGTCACTACAAATGGCACAGTCTTCATTTCCGCTTGCAATACCGATTTCCATCGGTCATCGCCGGAATGAGCCCTAGAAAAGTGATACCTTCAGCTAACTTAGTCGAAAGACGATGACAGTGAAATGATTATAGATTGCTAGATCACCAGCTGAGCTACAGCAACGCAATCACTGTTAAGTTAAGGTTATGAATAACGCTCATTCAAATAGAAAATCCTTTTCAGTTGTTACTTCTCTTTGAACAAAAACTATTGTGCATAAAGCAACACGCACACACGCACGCAAACACACACACACACACACACGCACGCACGCACGCACGCACGCACGCACTCACACACACACACTATTACTAGGTGATAAATACTTTAACAAGAACCTACAAACAACGATTCATGAGCACACAGGCGAGAGACAGACAGACAGACAGACAGACAGACAGACAGAGACAGAGAGAGACTCTGACGTTTTGTTGTCTTCAGCTTACAAGCCCACAAGACAAGGGGGTACGAAACGTGATCAACTTTCTATCACGCCCAGCAACACGTAAAAATCATGTAGTTGCTTTAACAGAGATAGGTAATATGGATAATAAGAATGAATCATCTGCAAGCGCAAAATGCAGTGCTTTGCCTGCAGAGATTCTGATATTTACTCTAAGCCACATAACGGATTCGTATACATGTACATAAATAAATAGTTTTCAGAAAAACAAGGCTGTCTGTGACTCCTGGGCACCGCACCATGCAGGAAGGACTGAGTATGGTGTCTTTTTTATAATCTAATTACGTTTTGTTGATTTTATAATCTAATTACGTTTTGTAGGAAGCAGTCAAGCCGACAGGGCAGGCCTTGACAAAGCCCTTAAGGGCGAAAATTCGGAGTAAAACGTTTCCAATACAAAATATGCTTGGACTTTGTTATACTCTCTCTCTCTCTCTCTCTCTCTCTCTCTCTCTCTCTCTCTCTCTCTCTCTCTCTATATATATATATATATATAAGAGAGAGAGAGAGAGAGAGAGAGAGAGAGAGAGAGAGAGATTGACTGAACTTTATTACACAAGGATAAAGGTTTAGGCATGAATGCCTGTCGTTCAACCTATCCTTGAAACAGTTACAAACACATATATATAAAAGAAACCAAGAAAATAAGAAAGAAAGAAAATGGTGTGTATATGTGTTTATTTACAACAATCTGCTTCTGAACCATTTATAAAGTTGTGTTTTGAAGCTGATATGTGAATTGAATGATTTGATTTGATTTGGGATGGTATTCCACAAGGATGCGCCTGAAAATGAGAAACTGGTTTAAAAAATGTCTATTCTAGGTTTGGGCAGAGTTCTGTATCTTGATGTGGCGCGAATGTTGGAACAGATAAAAAGCTGTTTAAGGTACGGAGGTGCAAGATTTTTGTATGCTTTGAATACTAACACTGCCTTATTGAACATAAGCTTTTCTTTGAGTGGAAGTATTCCCAAGTACCGTAGCTTCGTATCGGTTGATAAAGAGGAATCAGATATCATCAACTTTGCAGCTCTTCTGTGAAGAGAATTAAATTTGTTAAATAAGATATCACTACAGCTGTCCCAGACAGTTGATGCATAAGTTAGGTGAGGGAAAATATGAGCATGGTAAAACAGCTTGCGCTTAGGAGTGTCCACAAAGTGTCTGAGATAAAGAAAAAAAGAAAGAAAAAACAAACAAACTGTTTTACGTGTGCCAATAATGTGTGGTCGCCAGCTAAATTCATTATCAATAATAACGCCAAGATGCCGGTGCTCGTGAACTTGTTCAATATGACTGTCTTTAAGACTAAGATTAAGTTGAAGCGGGCGAAGCTGATTTTTTTGCCTAGTAGTAAGTAGCATACTTTTTGTTTTTGCAGGATATAAAATCATGGCATTATTGTCGCACCAGTCAGATGCTTCATTTATGCTTCTCTGTATTTAATTTTGAACAGTGTCTGTATCTTTATCAGATGTATTTAGTGAAGTATCATCCGCAAACATTTCACAATTAACTTTATTGCTAGTAATATGCAGGGGAAGATCATTGATAAAAATTGAAAATAGAAGTGGTCCAAAAATAGATCCTTGAGGAATTCCGCAACGAACAATGCCTTCATTAGAGTATTCACGGTTAACATAAACACTTTGTGATCTTAGCTCCAGATAAGATTTAAATAACGAGACAAACGGGAAGTTTGCTGTATATAAGGATAATTTCTTAAGCAGAATATTATGATTAACAAGATCGAAAGCTTTTTTTTAGGTCAAGAAAAGCAGCACCAACAACCTCAGAGTTGTTGATGGCAGAAAGCCAGTTATCACACAGTTTGGCTAATGCTGTGTGGCGTGAGTGTTGAGGACGAAAACCTGACTGTGACTGGCATAATAGATTGTGTTCAGAAAGGAAATTCAATAAGTGTTTATGGTGATGTCTTTCTGTCGGTTTTGAAAGCAGGGGAAGTATGGAGATGGGACGAAAGTTGTTTGGTTCACTTAAATCATTGGTTTTGGGCAGAGGAATGATTTGCTTTTTTCAGGGTAGTTGGGAAGACGTTGTTAAGAATAGATAAGTTATATATATATAGGTCAGAGGCCCAGCTTTATATGGGAGAGCTAGTTTTAAGAGAAATGGATTATCATGTCCCATGGATTTATTGTTATCCATCATAGCAATATAAACCCCAAGCACCCTGTCCTGTAGTAAATGTATAATGGGGGCTGGGCCCTGTCGGATTTTGTCCCGTCAATTTACCATAATGGGGTCAAGCCCAGAGGTACTTTTCCCCATTGTCGCATCATAATCGGGGCTAGCCCAAGAGCGATACGTTCCATTATAATATCATAATAAGGGCCAAACCCAGGCTAAGGCCCCAAGTCTCTTTCTAAGATAATAATGGGGGCTAAGGCACTAAGTCTCTTTCTAAGATAATAAAGGGGGCTATGGCACCAAGTCTCTTTCTAAAATAATAATGGGGGCTAAGGCCCCAAGTCTCTTTCTAAGATAATAATTGGAGCTAAGGCAACAAGTCTGTTTCTAAGATAATAATGGGGGCTAAATCTAAGGGTACCAAGTTCTATGGGCGCACGCCGCCTGTGTGTCAGTGTGAGAGAGACTGAGATATCAGGGTGGGTGTATGAATGTGTGCGCTGCAAACTATCTGTAGATGGAGGCGTGAGGAACCTGCCGGTTCGACATACCGAATGGAAGATGTATACAACCAAGTGTCTGAGGAATTGAAACATTGTCAACAAGTCAACAGGTTTCATGACTCTTTGGCCCTGGATGATTTCTTTTTCAATCAAATTACAAAAGCTTGTAGAAGCTGTCCAATGTGCCTCTTCATGGTCCTCCTGCGTCTCCTGTTTTCTTCATCTACACTCTGTCATTGAGTTGGTTTCTCTGATACTGCCTGCAACAGCTGCTGTGAAAACGTGCTCACAACCTCGTAGAAGTTTTTCATCCTAAACATGTTTTGCAGTTTCAAGCACTGTCTTCCAGCCTTGACATTCAAACACTGTAGTGGCTTCAGTTGTGCAAACACATTTCTCTTTGATGTTTTTTCGTCAGTCTGTATTACAGAAAATACAGGGTGGTTTGAAAATTACTTTTCAGAAGCTGTTGAAGAACGCCAAGACGTTCTAGGTTTCTGAATTGTTTCAGAATCATCTGTGGGAGATATCAGGTAATCATTATATTTTGAGAAGCTCTGTAACAGTCACGATGATATCCATGTTCTGGTTACAATTCCTCAGGCTCTTGGATGTATACAGTTTCCAATCGGTATGTCTAATCGGCAGGTTCCTCACGTCTCCATCTACAGATATTTTGAAGCTTCTCCGTTCTATACTCAGGACCTTTCAATAAGAAAATTAGTACACAAATGATTCACCACCTAAACCTTGGAAGTGGACAAAACACACCGGGGATTTTTCCTGTTCTTTTCATGTGCTAGTCTCAATCTGTATGTATTCTCTTTCGCGATGTCACGTTTTCCATCTACTCAGTTCTGTATAATCTAATTATCGGTAGACAAATTGAACACTAAACGTTGATGAAATTACTTCGCAGTGTACATTATTCTATTCTGAACTAAGAAAACATTAGATTTATGAGGTTTTCTAACAATACAAAAACATGTTACTATGGATGAAGACAGTAATTCTGACATTATTAGATTTGGTAAGATGGGGAGATAAATCCAATACTGTGACAATCACACACACACACACACACACACACACACACACACACACACACACACACACACACACACACACACACACACACTTTACCATCACCACCGCCACCACCACCTCTACACGTACACACGCGGTATGGGCGATGACGACTAGACGTCAGCTAATATAGGAAATTCCCGAAAAGATTTATCAAAAATGACTCAACTGGCGTTGGGCCTAGTTTCTGAGAACATCGGACTACAAGGTCACCTTCGGTTCTGCTGGTCGTGTGTACTGAAAAAGCCACACGAGGAAATATTCTCTAAAATAAATATTTTGCAGTTTCCCCCCGTCACATCCCTAGTTGATTTGTAAAACAACTATCCTGTTAAGTTACTATGAAAGCAGAGCAGTAGAAACACATACAATTGTATGTGATATTCAGACTTTGGACCCTCTCTCTCTCTCTCCCTCTCTCTCTCTCTCTCTCTCTCTCTCTCTCTCTCTCTCTCTCTCTCTCTCTCTCTCTCACCTAGTTGATTTGTAAAACAATATCCTGTTAAGTTACTATGAAAGCAGAGCAGTAGAAACACATACAATTGTATGTGATATTCGGACCTTGGACTCTCTCTCTCTCTCTCTCTCTCTCTCTCTCTCTCTCTCTCTCTCTCTCTCTTGTAGCGTAGCGTCCTCCAGGCTTATTCAGTGAAGCTCATTGTTCCCCTTCTGAAAAGGTACAAAAGTGTTACTGATACCGTAATAACAAGGTACACAAGCGTAAATGCGACGTCCAACATTTATTACGATACTAGTTTACTGTGTAATAATAACGGATCTAGTCAGTTGGACCTTTTCATTTGTGTAAATTATCGTGGAAGTTCATTTTACGAACGTTTTTGTTCTCTTGTCTTTGCTGCCCCTTTGCGTGCTTTGTTTTCGTTAATTTTACGATTCTGTTGAATTTTGGTTTTGCGCTCTTTGTGTAAACGTCCTTTTTTTTTTTTTTTAAGAGTGTTATTGTTTTCTTTTCTCAGAGAGAGACTGAGGTTTTCGAGTGATTACCTTTGCAATGTCTGGTCATTTGAGACACTCGTAAAACTCTACCCAGTCCTTCCGACTGCTTGTGAGAGTGCCCCCCCCCCCCCCCCCCCCCCACACACACTTTATTTTTTCTTTCTCCCTTACTGTTCTTTATAAAACAAGCATTGACTACTTCTGTTTTCTTTTCCGATACTAGTCATAATTATAAACTGATCAGATGTTCTGCTGCTTTATTTGCTGGTTGTATGAGTGAGTGAGTGATCACGCGCCTAGCAGGCCGTGTGCGTTCTGCTCTGCTGTTTTGAGGGTTTTCCCCCCCTTACTTTCTCATTGTTTTGGATTATTAACTATGGCTGGTGTGTGCGTCATCAATTGGACTACCTGCTGGTGTGTTCTTTGTGCAAATCTGCCGCCGCAATCAAGATTAATTTGTGTTTGTTTATTTTTTCATTGGACTTTTTCCCTGCTCGCTCACTGTCACAACACGTTCGCTGATCCGTACTTTGCTTTGCAGGTGCGAGAGTTGTTCTCGCCAGCTGGCAGTGACAGTGTGAGCTCTTGGTCAGCTGGTAGGCTAACTCGTTCTGTGAAGTCGGACTGTAATTTCCCTCGCCCAGCGTTTCGTTTCTGCCATGATCAGAGTCAGCCCCCGTCGATCCCGGCCTCGCCGCTTGATCACCGCCCTACGAATCGTCTCTGCTACGATCGGAGCCAGCTCCTGTCGATCCAGCCCTCGCAACTTGATCTCTCGCTGTCCTCTCGTCTCCGGGAACTGGGCATCGGGTTTCATCTCTCCAGTAAGCGCTCTTGTAGAGGCGGGAAGAGGAAGCAACGCAAGATCAGTGTTGTGTCTGGTGTCAGAACTGCATCTACAGCAAGCAATGACGTCCGTCGATCGCCAGGAACGAGGTCAGTGGACTCAGACACCTCGCACCTGTGACTGACGTCGCCGCTGACGTGCCACCCCGCTCTCGGACTTCCCACAGTTCGAGGGGGAGTCACTGAGTTTTGCCAACCTGATTCCTGTCAGTGTCCAAGCTTCTACTGCTACCTCATCACCCGCCACGCAATCGAAGATCATAAAGGTACTGTACTTTAATTCTCAGTCCTGTCGCTAGAAAGCCAGTGACATTCACGAAATGATCCTCGATGACGGCATTGACATTCTGCTAATGACAGAGACATGGTTATATGCACAGGGCGACGAAGCCTGTATTGCTGAAAATGACGCCTCGAGGTTATGTGCTGCGATCGTTCCCTCGAACAGGTCCGAGGGGCGGAGGTATTGCCTTCATTGTTCGGGACGCTTTCTGTGACAGTACATCTTTCAAACCCCTGTCCTTTCAGTCTTTCGAGGCCGTCGAGCTTCATATCTCCGGCAGGAACTTGTCCGTATCAGTTGTGTGCCTGTACGGACCCCCTCCCAACAGGAAGAACAAACTCTCCAATCAGTTGATTCTCCAGGAGTTCCGCGAGTTTCTCACACAGTTTGCAGGTTCTCACAGTGATCTAGTACTGCTTGGCGATTTTAACTTTCATTACGATGACTGCGCTGATACCCAGGTGAATCGCCTCAAGACTATGCTTAGTGACCACGGTTTGACGCAGCTCGTTGACGTTCCTACACATAGGTGCGGCCACACATTGGCCTGGGCTGTAGTTCGCTCAGACGTGAGTTGTGCCTGAGAGAGTGGACGACACGCCCGGCCTCTCCTACCCGTGACAGTAGCCGCCTATGTCGGATGATGATCACAGCACCAAGCAAATCAAAGCGTACTGTCACATCTCGAAACACCAAGGCCGTGTCTGTTCCTGATTTCCAGGCGGACGTCAAGTGTTTCGCAGATCGCTACAGTCAGTGTCCCGACAGAGACCTTGCGGATGGCTACAGTGCTGGTCTCCGTGTAGTCATGGACCGCCACGCCCCTCTGGTCACCCGCTGCGTCAGCCACCGACGCTCAGCCCCGTGGTTGACTGACGAGATCAGAGAGGCACGCAGAAGAAGACGACAGGCAGAGCGTCGCTGGAAGTCAACTCGCCTGACTGTCCACAGGGAAATCTTCGTTAAGGAGCGGGCCACGGTGAAGAGATGCATACGGGACGCCAGGAAGCTTCACTACAGCAGCAAGATGGACATCTGCTCTACCACTAAGCAGCTTTTTTCTGTGTCTGACGAACTGCTCAGCAAAGCAAAGACTACCTCTCTGCCATCGAACATTCCCATTGCAGACCTGCCACAGCGTTTTTATGACTTTTTCGTGACCAAGATTAAACAGATCCGTGAAGACCTTGGCTCTTGTCCCCATGACCCACCGTCCTTTTTTAAGTTCGACGGGCCTCAGTTGTCCATGTTTGAACCTGTGACAGAAGAGCTAATCTGTAGACTCATTTTTCAGTCACCAACGAAAAGTTGCACCCTTGACCCCATCCCCACTACTCTGACTAAGCAGTGTCTGTATGACCTAGCCCCCCTTGTCACAAGGATTGTCAATGTTTCTTTGTCCACCGGCACTGTCCCATCTGGGTTAAAGCAGGCTCTTGTGACACCCATACTGAAGAAACAGGGTCTTGATGCCAATGATCTAAGAAATTTCAGACCAGTCTCAAATCTCCCATTCGTTTCGAAGATACTAGAGAGGGTAGTTCTTCTTCAACTGCAGTCTCATCTGTGCACAAACAGCTTACTCGAAATTCGACAGTCAGCGTACAGAAAATATCACAGTACCGAAACTGCTGTTTTGAGTGTACTAGAAGGCCTCCTTACAAAGTCTGATCAGAAACTTCTGTCAATACTTGCACTGTTGGATCTGAGTGCTGCTTTTGACACCCTTGACCATGCCATCCTATTAAGACGACTTGAGAGCACTTTTGGAATCTCGGGATTAGCGCTGTCTTGGTTCGAGTCATACCTAAGTGATACGAGTACGCTGTCTGTTGTGGTTGACGGTTTGATGTCCACACCAATAGCCCTTGTCTTTGGTGTTCCTCAGGGATCGGTCCTCGGACCTGTACTATTCACCCTGTATTCACAACCCCTTTCTGATGTCATAGCATGTCACAGCTATGACTATCACGAGTACGCTGATGACACAGAAATCTCTGACAGTGCACCACCTAACGATTTCACTTCTGCACAGTCCAACATTCAATCCTGTATAAGCAATACTTTGTCATGGATGCAAAGCAACAAACTGAAGCTTAACACAGAAAAAACTAAGATGATGCTTGTAAGTTCATCAGTGCGTATCAGTTCGGTCGGCTGCGAGTCTGCAGATATAGATGGAAGGTGCATTCCTTTCCAGACCACCGTTACGTACCTTGGAGTGCATCTTGACCAGACACTGTCAGTGAAACAACCCATCAGTAGCCTCTGCCGCACTACGTTTCTCGCACTCAGGAGAATCGCCTCTATCCGTCCGTTCCTCTCTAACAGTTCCATAGAAAAGCTCGTTGCGTCTATGATCACGTCAAGATTGGACTACTGCAATGCTACTTTCGCAGGAGTAGCCGATGAACAAATCGCGCGCATACAAAAGATCCAGAACAACGCCGCACGGCTCATCTTGAAAAGGTCGAAGCGTGATCATGTCACACCGCTTTTGAAAGAACTCCACTGGCTCCCAGTAAAATACCGCATTCAGTACAAGTTCGCAACGCTCGCTTTCCGTCACTTTGACGGCACTCTTCCGCCATACCTGTCTTCTTCTCTCTGCACGTATCAACCATCGCGCTCCCTTCGTTCTTCGACAGAAAGACTGCTCAAAATTCCCAAAACAAACCTGAAA
Source organism: Alviniconcha strummeri (assembly GCA_963584105.1). Taxonomy (NCBI): domain Eukaryota; kingdom Metazoa; phylum Mollusca; class Gastropoda; family Provannidae; genus Alviniconcha; species Alviniconcha strummeri. Next base: position 4,134,871 of record OY757544.1, read on the forward strand.
ACCTTCGGTGAACGTTCTTTTGGTTACATGGCTCCGACTGTCTGGAACTCGCTGCCGGCCGACCTGAGAACTTCTCCCTCCCTCCCAACTTTCAAAGTTAACCTAAAAACGCTTTTCTTCCGCCAAGCCTTCTGATTGATTTGTACATGTCAACCGCTACCTGTTTCATATTCGTGTGTGTGTGTGTGTGTGTGTGTGTGTGTGTGTGTGTGTGTGTGTGTGCGTGCGTGCGTGCGTGCGTGCGTGCGTGCGTGCGTGCGTGCGTGCGTGCGTGCGTGCGTGCGTGCGTGCGTGCGTGCGTGCGTGCGTGCGTGTGTGTCAGTTGGGGGAGGGGGTGGGGACTAGGAGAGATGAAATTAAGGGTAGGTAGTAATATGATTCTTTTTCTTTATATATTGCTGTTTCTCATATGGCACATGTACTTTTGTATTATACATTTTTAGTTGTTACATGTATTATGTTTGTGGAACTTAGAAAATGTTGGAGAATGTTGTAAGGAGCAGTGAGTTTGGGTACACCAGAGAATAGCGCTATACAAAGGTTATCTATTATTATTATTGTATGCTCATAATATGTAACTGAATGATGTGCATGTGTTCATATGGCGCTGTGAACGCGCTGTTTGTGTGGAAATTCTAATGTATAATGTTTCACTCACTCATTCATGCCTATCTGTATATAAATAATGCCTGTAATTTAATATCTACTCATCAGTAGCTTAGCAAGGACTAGTTAGGTTTTTGACTGAACCTAAACTACAATCTTTGTAAAATAGACCAGTTTTGATGACTTTGAACTACAATTCCTGTAAAATAATTTTCCAGTTTCATTTTTTTGTGTTGTGTGTGTGTTGGGGGGGGGGGGGGGGGGGGGGGTGCGTGCGTGCGTATGTTTCCAGCCGCAGTGTGCGTGCGTTCCCAGCAGCAAACGTAGTTCTCAAGCTTCTTTTTTGATCAGTGCCACTGCCGGTCGGCTCGATACATTGCTCAGTGGTTGGATGTACTGCTCGATTTGTACAAACGCACACATAAGCATGTACACAATTCCCCTTTACCCCTCCCAACAGCAAACATAGCTGTATATACACACAAAAATAACATCTCTCTCTCTCTCTCTCTCTCTCTCTCTCTCTCTCTCTCTCTCTCTCTCTCTCTCACACACACACACACACACACACACACACCACACACACACACACACACACACACACACACACACACACACACACACACACACACACACACACACACACACACACACACACACTCACACGCGCGCGCGCGCACGCACACACACTCACGCACTTCATCACTTGAAACATATTAAAATTCTAAAATTCTGCATTTAAAGC
>OY757544.1:4136421-4177332 GCA_963584105.1 Alviniconcha strummeri
GCGAGACAGAGAGCGAGCGAGAGAGAGAGAGAGAGTGGTGTGTGTGTGTATGTGTGTGTGTGTGTGTGTGTGTGTGTGTGTGTGTGTGTGTGTGTGTGTGCGTGTGTGTGTGTATGTGTGTGCGTGTGTGTGTGCGAGTGCGTGCGTGCGCGTGCGTGCGTGCATATGCGTGTACGTACGCAAGAGCCCGGTGCGTGCGTGGATACGTGCGTGGATACGTGTGTGCGTGCGTGGTGCGTGCGTGCCTGTGTGTGTGTGTGTGTGTGTGTGTGTGTGTGTGTGTGTGTGTGTGTGTGTGTGTGTGTGTGTGTGAGTGTGTGTGTGTGTGAATTATGGAGAAGCAGTAAGAAAACACAAACAGTGTTTGAAGGGCTGTATGGAGCTACATCCTTTCCTCCGTTGCCTTCAAAATCATAGAGTAGCAAACAGCGGTACATCACTTTTCTTTGCCTGTTCATTTTGTTTAAATTATTCAAAAACCATAGTTACTAGACTTCACATTTTATTGTAAGCCAGTATGTTTTTCATGAGTCCTGACGACAACATTTCGGTTCTGTAAATATCATTATAACTCCATTGGTCTGAGCTCTGCTCTCGGAAAAATTACCAGATATCCTGTTCAGTTTAACCTCGAAATATGCAGAGATCATACAATGTTGTTTATTTGTTTAGCTCATGAATTAAAGGAATCCTGGCCGAGAGAATTCTGTTCTCCTGAGCTCCAACTGAAACCAGGGGAATTCTCGAAAATTTCGGCCTTGATGATCTAAAACATGAACTGAAACGTTGTGTAATTTGCTCAGTATACTAGTGACCGTGCTGTACAATCTCTGAGTACTCTCTCTATCTGCCGTCGCTATCAGGCTAGTTACACGTGCCATAAAAGCGCCGTACTTTTTGTGCTGTCCCAGCAACGAGCTGCAATCAGTTTTCGTCATCTCCGCCTAGGACTAGCCTGTTAGACCCGTTTTGATGAATACGAAATACAATTCCTGTAAAATAAAGTTTTCCAGTTTGATTTTGTGTGTTGTGTGTCAGTGTGTGTGTGTGGCGGGAGGGGGGCGTGCATGTGTGCGTGTGTTTCCAGCCGCAGCGTGTGTGCGTTTCCAGCACGAACTGAGTTTTCAAGCTTCTTTTTTGATCAGTGCCACTGCCGGTCGGCTCGATACATTGCTCAGTTGTTGGATGTACTGCTCGATTTGTACAAACGCACACATAAGCATGTACACAATTCCCCTTTACCCCTCCCCACAGCAAACATAGAGCTTTATATACACGAAAAATAACAACTCTCTCTCTCTCTCTCTCTCTCTCTCTCTCTCTCTCTCTCTCTCTCTCTCTCTCTCTCTCTCACTCTCTCTCTCTCTCTCTCTCTCACACACACACACACACACACACACACACACACACACACACACACATACAAACACACAACAGAGAGACACAGAGACAGAGACAGAGAGAGCGCTCACACACACACACACACACACACACACACACACACACACACACACACATACACACACACACACACACACATACACACACACACACACACACACACACACACACACACACACACACACACACACACACACACACACACACCAAACATTTAAAACAAAAGAACAAGAACCTCGTGTGGCTATACACAACAGTAAGGATGAGGACTGACTGATTCCATTGGTTACTATCAATGAAACAATAAAACTGATTATTATGTGAAGAGACAGCTGAAATGCAACACTTCTCAACCGAGCAATATATATATGTATGTGTGTGTGTGTAGTGTGTGTGTGTGTGTGTGTGTGTGTGTGTGTGTGTGTGTGTGTGTGTGTGTGTGTGTGTGTGTGTGTGTGTGTGTGTGTGTGTGTGTGTGTGTGTGTGTGGAATGACCATTTCCCAGACTGTTCATGTTGCACACTTATCCGAGTTGAACTAAATAGTGTAGTCGTGTCAGACTGGCTTAATGTTGCATAGACTTTAATACACTGCATAACAAATCTAATAATGATAATAATAAATGAATTTCTGCCTCGCCGAATCCCGGCCTCCATGACAACACATGTGAGGCTTAAAGCACTTTATATGAAACATTACAACAATACACAAACTAAACTAATTAATACATAACATATCTCACTCTATCCCGCTCCCTCCCCTGCATCCACACACGCGCGCACACGCATATTTCCTTGCCTCGACGAACTATGATTCGTTTTTTAATTGAACTTTTAGTTCTCCAAACATGGTTCGGACGTTTCGTCGAACTTTACTTCGTTCTCAACCAGTTTAATGAGATGCAAGCAATGAGATGCAATGAGATGCAAGCTTCGGTCCGAACGTGCGGCAGACGCGCAGCAGACAGCATGATCGAAAATGTAGGATAAAGTCAAGTCAGTATACTTTAATCATCCCTTCTTCTTTCGTCTTTCCTTGGATGCCCACAATCATGTTGATGATTATTTTGGCACTTTAGGTTCTGTTCGCAAAGTCCACATTTCAGCTCTGGTCACAAGTCCTTAAAATTAAATTGTGCACTGTCTCGAGTTCATTCTGTCTCTCTCTCTAAAAAGAAAAAAGGGGGATAATTCAACTAACTACTATCTCATTCTGGGTCCCCGAGACAAGGCTGCGCCTCTCACAAGTCAACAAATAATAAAAAATCCCTCTGAATCGAGTGAAGACCCTAGCGACACCGTCATCCATTTTTATTTTTATTTCTTCCTCATCCACAGGTGAGCTCTGCTCTCAGCCAGTCAGAGGCAATGTTCGTCGAAAAGGGCGAATGTTCCCAGAACATGTTGAGCGAAGCTTTTTGGACCCCGAATATAGTTTCGTCGCAGTTCGACGAATACTCCGAACTAGGTTCGCAAAGCAAAAGTTCGCACAATTAAAGGAAAAGTCCAAAGTTTTTAAGTATGCAAAATGACCCTCGAAAAGACTGACAAATGAGTCACTAGTTTCCGGTGGACGTCCTGGGCTCCGTGACCCTAATGGTCCGTACGGTCTCTGTGGACGTAAAGCAACACTGAATGAACTTGCCTGTTGGTGGAGGGAGATGCACTGTCCTTTCAGCTGTGGGATGAGCGCCATCAGTAACATATAGCACTATCCTTTGATAATTTGGATGGTCACCCTCAGTAATATAACACTATCATTTCAGACGTTGGATGGTCACCCTCAGTAATATAGCACTATCATTTCAGACGTTGGATGGTCACCCTCAGTAACATATAGCACTATCCTTTGATAATTTGGATGGTCACCCTCAGTAATATAACACTATCATTTCAGACGTTGGATGGTCACCCTCAGTAATATAGCACTATCATTTCAGACGTTGGATGGTCACCCTCAGTAACATATAGCACTATCCTTTGATAATTTGGATGGTCACCCTCAGTAATATAACACTATCATTTCAGACGTTGGATGGTCACCCTCAGTAATATAGCACAATCATTTCAGACGTTGGATGGTCACCCTCAGTAACATATAGCACTATCCTTTGATAATTTGGATGGTCACCCTCAGTAATATAGCACTATCATTTCAGACGTTGGATGATCTCCCCTCCTTTCAGACGTTGGATGGTCACCCTCAGTAACATATAGCACTGTCCTTTGATAACTTGGATGGTCACCCTCAGTAATATAGCACTATCATTTGAGACGTTGGATGATCTCTCCTAGTAACATAGTACTATCCTTTCAGACGTTGTATGGTCACCCTCAGTTACATATAGCACTGTCCTTTCAGACGCTGGATAATCTCCCCTAGTAACATAGTACTATCCTTTTAGACGTTGGATGTTCAGCCTCAATAATGTGGCGATGTCCTTTCAGACGTTGGATACACGTTAAGCTGTGTATAATTATTTTGTTTTGTATAGTCAGAATGCTTGTGGGCGCGAGTGCCTGAATGTGTGTGTGTGTGTGTGTGTGTGTGTGTGTGTGTGTGTGTGTGTGTGTGTGTGTGTGTGTGTGTGTGTGTGTGTGCTTAGAATAATCTCTAGGGACAAGACTTTGCGGTTTAAAATACCTTAATCATTTATTTTAATACGATCTTCCCTAGTAACATAGAACTTGTCCTTTTAGAGGTTGGATCATACCTTTAACGCCTGACTGTCCTTCCAGACGTTGGGTGATTACCCACGGTAACAGTTGCAGTGCCCTTCAGAGGTGGTATGATTACCCTCAGTGACATAGTACTCGCCCCTCAGACGTTCGACGATTACCACAGTAACAATTGCAGTGCCCTTCAGACGCTGGATGATTGCCTACAGTAACAATAGCAGTGATTTCAGAGGTGATATGATTACCCAACGACACAGTACTGGCCCTTCAGACGTTGGGCAGCTACCCACAGTAACAGAGGTGGGATCATACCAATAACACGTCATTATCTCGTCACGGCGGGATGACCGCCCTCAGTGATACTGCGCTGACATTCAAGGTTTAACGATCACTTTCAATAACATGACCGTCATAGTTCTGATGCTCACCCTCAGTAATATTCCCCTGCCCAATAAGAGATTTGACTATACCCAATAAGAGTTTGTTTTTGTTGTTGTTGTTTTTATCACCTTTAGTAACATTGCGCTACCTAGTCATACATTTCACGATCACCCTTAGTAACACTGTACTGTCATGTCAGGGGTTTAACGATTACCCTTGGTAATATTGCACTGTCCAGTCAGAAGTCCGACTATTACCCTCAGTAATATTGCACTGTCCTTCAGAGGTGGGATCATTACCCTAAGCAATATCGTACTGTCCTTCAGGAGTGGGGGATTATTATCCTCAGTAACATTGCACTGTCCTTTCAGGGGTGGGATAATCAGTTAGTAAAACTGCACTGTCCTTTCAGTAGCGGGATGGTCTTTCAGAAACATTGCATTGTCCTTTCAGGGTTGGGATGGTAACATAAACATTACACTGTCCTTTCAGGGGTGAAATGATCACTTAGAAACGTTGCTCTGTCTTTTTAAGTATGGAATGATCACTTAGAAATTGCACTGTTCTTTCAGGGTTGGGATGATCACTTAGAAATATTTCACTGCACATTCACTGGAGGGGCGATCACTTAAAATGATGACACTCAGTAACACTATAGTGTATGTGAAGAATTCTGATAATAGCCCGCAGTAATATTGCACTGTCCTTTAAACGGGGAAATGATAACACTCAGTAGCATTCATTTTGACGGAAATGTTGCTTTATTTGTTTTCTTATGAACACTCTTTTGTCACAACCATCCTTTTTGACGCTGTTTTGTTACGAATACGTACTCTTATCACAATCCTTCATTTTGAGGCTGTTCTGTTATGAACACACTGTGTTATCACAGCCACCTATTTGTACACTGTTTTGTTATGAACACAGTCTTTTATCACAGCCATCCATATTGACGCTGCTTTGCACATCCGCTCCAGTTAATCGTCACCCACTCACTTCTAGGTGCGATATAAAACAACTGGGAAGCTTAGGACCGGTTCTTAACATGACGAAGGTTTCTCAGCAAACCGAATCTGTTTCAATGGGTGTTTTGCTGAATATCTATCAACAGAATTTCAAATGCGAAGTTTCTGTATCTGTGATATATACGAATAAATCTCTTACGCCTTATGCTTTCTGTCGACACTTGTTGCACCCTCACCTTCCATTTAGAGCTGATGTTCACTGTAACATCTCAATCACAGTAATAGTGCGCCGTCCTGTCAGATGTGGTTTGATAAAACAAAAAATCGCCGTCCTTTCACAGGTGAGGCCATAACAGTAGCACTCTACTGTCTGTTTAATGGAGGGCTGATATCATTCAGTAACATAGCCCTGTCCTTTGAAAGGCATGATTCAGAAACACTGCACTATCTGCTCAAAGTAGGATGATATAATTCATTAAAATAGCGCTGTCCTTTGATAGGCATGATGATTTAGAAACACTGCACTATCTGTTCAGTGTAGGGTGATATCATTCAGTAATATAGCACGGCTTTCAAAGGCCTGATGATTCAGAAATACTGCTCCGTCCTTTAAGAGGACCATTGTAGAGTATCTGCGGAGTCTGGCTGACCACACGGAATACTCTCGAACTGTCCTTTAAGAGGTGGGGTAATAACACGCAGTGCCATTGCAGTGTATATTTGGAGTTTGGATGCCACACTGAATAATATCGAACTGTTCTGAAGTGGGATGATATTACCCAGCAACATTATAGTGTATGTGAAGAATTCTGATGACCACACGCAGTAATGTTGCACCGTCCTTTAAAAGGGGCATAATAACACTTAGTAGCATTGCACTACCATTTTGACATATAGTTGTTTTTTTGTTTTTGTTTTTTTCCTTCTTTTTTCTTCTTCTTATGAAAACACTCTTTTGTCACGACCATCCATTTTGACGCTGTTTTGTTATGAACTCATATTCGTTTATCACAAACGTCCATTTTGACGCTGTTCTGTTATGAACATATTTGTTTATCACAGCCGTCCATTTCAACACTGTCTTGCTTCAAACAGAAGCAGCTGATTCCGTTCAATGACTATATTAGAAAAAAACGTTTAAGTGATAATAACGTCAAAATCACACAACAGTTAGTGGCACAGATACATATGGACAAAACTAGTTAAAATCAGAACGCACAGAGTGGTGGAACGAACCTTTTAGTAACATTCTTATGGACTCCCGATAATTATTTAGAACTGTCTTTAAGAGTACTGTCTGTGCTCATAAGGCAGATAAAGATTCAGTGAAGCAGCGACCTGTCCAGCGTGCCCTCAGAATAGTTTATCATTGAGGTACACTCCAGCACTTAGGTGTTAACATCTTAGACAGTGCCCGGCAACATAAGCTATTTGAAGAATTCTTTTAAATTATTATTAAAATTAGTAGCCAATATTTTTATGACATCAGGACTTATATCATGTTAATTTTAAATGTCTTCATATACATTTGATGAACTGACATTTTACACTTGTTTAATAATAGGGGACATGACACGTTCCTAGCTTTAATTTTTCTCTGAAGCCTCCCAGTAGTTTGTTGTTGTGGCGGTGGTGGTGGTAAATTCATCGTTTCATAATGGCGCGAATTTGTGCCACAGTCAAGCCAGTGTACGTACGTTTGTCACTGACTTGTCAATAATATTACCTCGATTTACACCCACGCACCCACGCACCCCCTCCCCAGCTCCCCCCTCCCCAACCACACACAACACGCACGCACGCGGGCAAACACACACACACACACACACACACACACACACACACACACACACACACACACACACACACACACACACACACACACACACACACACACACACACACCGATCAGACAATCAAATCATTTTTATTTGTTACGCATTTGTGTTGATTTCAGTTTTGAGTGTGTTTGACATTTTTATAATCTTTCGTGCTTTTGTAGCAGATAAAGTAGTTATTTTATATCCTCTATTGCCGTGATGTAACCGTAATGGTTGACTGGGTGTAAAACACCAAGTTACTTACTTACTGCCCTCTATTGTAAATATGAATTTAAAAGACTTGGACTTCAGTTTCTGTTTATTTGAAGTGCCTGTGTCCGTTTTATAATCATTAAGGTTTACAGGTGCGCCAGTAAAATAGTGGCATGTTTAAAGGTCATGTGTGTAGGTTACATGCTAAGGTCAGTGATACCACCCCGTCCACTGCAAGAGTTATGCAACCCTGGACTTCTATGATTTCGTCTTTTGTTGTGTAATCATCGATTTATTTTTGTAGGCGTAATTCACACCTACACTTTGCTAATCATTTCAGTAAGCACACACACACACACACACACACACACACACACACACACACACACACACACACACACACACACACACACACACACACACACACACACACACACACACACACACACACACACACACACACACACACATTTTATTGTAAGCAATTTCAAGAAAGCAAATAAAGCAATACATAAATACAGTAGCACAGAAGACCGCTCCATTAAAACCGACAGCTCTCCCCCCTTTTCTCAAGACTGGCGGAGTCCTGTCCTTAACACAGGGTCAGCTCAGAAACGACATCCATATTATCACCATCGGGAGTCAACCACGTGAGTTTTCTGCGACTTCATCCTGCCTTGCAGCACTGAGAACTCATGAATTTGAATCCTGATACTGTTTTTATTTATTCACCTTTTGCTTTGTACTGGGACAAATTTACTATATCTATTCCATAATGTCGACTGAACCGGCTTTTATCGTTCCCCTTTCCTGAACACGGGTGCGATGTAGGCAGATTTCCAGTCCTTTGGTAGTATGCCAGACTTCACAGAGGCTCTGTAGATCAGGGTTAGTGATGGGGCAATCTCTGTTGCAACTTCCTCGAGGACCCGGGGGCTCATATCATCTGGTCCGCTGGCTTTCGTTGGATTTAGCTGCTTTAGGAGTTTCTCAATTCCACTGACAGTGATGTTGATGTCTTCACACAGGGGTTGATGTGGGTCAAGCTGGGGCACCTTGTTGCAAATTCCTCTTCAGTAAATTGTTCCTTTGTACTGAAGGGGGACTGACTGGAATTGGCGCTTCAGTATTTCAGCTTTCTCTGCATCATCTGTGATCAGCTTGCCTTCTTCTTTGAGTGGGGACATTTCTTGGCAGTCTGTTTTCATGTGCTTAATGAAGGCCCAGAACTTCTTAGAGGGTTGGGGTGGATCTGGAGTTCCTTCTCAAATATGGGTGTCCACATGAGCCCAGTACTGTTTTCTTAGTCTGCCTTAGTGGCCGGAGCAGCTCTTCTCTGCCAGTTTTCTTCCACTTCTTGTGGATCCAGTCGCTCCTGCGAATAAGTTTCTTCACACACAGCATGGCATGTTTCGCATTTCGTACAGGCGGGTGCGAGTAAACCTGCACATCCGATTTACGAACCATGCGCTCTAAAACAAGCCACCCCTAAGTTACAGCTAATCACAGTCACATAAAAACTTCATTTCGTAGTATGTGCATTATAGAGCATCCCAAAAGGCCAGATCCGATTCAAATGGAACAGTTATGACTCTAGTAGAATAGACCTGGGAGAATATCTAATAATAGCACACTAAAACTAAAAATGGAACAGTCACAACTGTTGCTGGATAAAATCTGTAACAGTGCTTATGTGTATTGCCGGCACACACACACACACGCACGCACGCACGCACGCACGCACGCACGCACGCACACACACACACACACGCACACACACACACACACACACACAGAGTCAATAAAATAGCTTGAAGAGGTGAGATTTGAAAACTATGTGTTTGATGACCGAACTTTAGAAGGGAGACTGTTCCAGACAGACGGTTCAGCATAAAAAAAGGATCTCAGATCAAGCGAGTACGTGCGCACAGAGAGAAAGCAAAGAGTTGAAGTGTCAGAAGAAGAGCGTAGCTGGCGGTCTGGTTAGCAAACTTTAAGTTCTTTTATCGGGAACGGTCGAACTGAGGTAATTATAGCACAAAGAAGCGAGTTTGTAAAGTTCATGTATTCGTGAATCAATGGGCAGCCAATGGACAGAAGCAAAATTAGGAGAGACGTGGTCAATTTTGGGAATGAATTTTCGGGACAAGGCGAGCAGCGTTGTTTTGAATATTAGATTTGTAATTTTGAACTTTGTTTTTTAATTCCTTTCCGAAAATCGAAGGCAAGGGACAAAATGCTCACACAAAATAATACAGTCACACTTCCAATCGTATAGCCTTTCTGATTCAGTCATAAAATTATTCGCTTTCTCCATCGGTTCCGTTCAGTTCAGAGTGGTATCTGAACGTCTGGAAAAGCCCACAATGTGTGCTCAACCCCGTGTGTAAAAAACAACAACTGCCCATGTGAATAGCCCTTAATTCACGCAGTCCCACTCTGCTTCCAACATAAAATTGACGTGCGTCGTGAACAGTGAATCCGGCTTTTTGTAATGACGACAAATAATAACGATAGTGAACGCTCTCTCTCTCTCTCTCTCTCTCTCTCTCTCTCTCTCTCTCTCTCTCTCTCTCTCTCTCTCTCTCTCTCTATCTTATATATATATCTTTTAAACCCAATGCGAGGAAGAAGAAGCAGTCAAAAAAAGAGAAGGGGGGGGGGGGGGGGGGGAGGGGGGGAAGAAAGAAAAGAGATTCAACACTGTTTGACTATGACGGGTGACTGAGCATTAAAGATAAAATAATAACAAGTTGAATTTAACGTTGACACTTTGATTCATGCTCTACTTCCCCCTAATATAACTTACATGTAAATAAATAAATAAATATAATAACAAAGAGGAGTAAGTAAGTTGGTGTTTTATGCCCAGTCAACTGGTGCGGTTATATCAGGGCGATATAAAAAAGAAAACGAAAAAGAGGAAGAAGAAAACGAAAAGAAAGATCACCATCGTGGTTCAACACAGAGAGCAGTTCTTTGAAACTATTTTAATAGTTAATGTGTCCCTTCGTTCAGTCTCGGATTAAGCTTTATATTAAATCTAAGAAAGCGATTATTCGTAATTGAGTTATTCGTTGCGAGGTTTGGGTGCCAGATTTAGTCGGTTGTGTAGGCTACACCCAAAAGAAAGTCCTGATTTGAAACTATTTCCCCGTAACAGCAGTCTGAAAGAATGGCAGAAAATCATGCACAAAATGTTCGGAAATGCTAATTACGTTTGGTACTTCATGTAAGCTTGTTTCAAAATGTAATGAATTGTTAAAGGCTGACGTAAGCATATTCAGAACATAGTGCTTCTCTGATGACCGTTTGAAGCAGCTGTTGAACAGATGGTGTATGCATGGGTAGAAGTAAAGATAAGATCCATAAAGGTTTGTTTTCGCTGATGGCGTGCATATAATTATTGCTTTGAGTCGGTCTTGTTTTCCTTGTCTCTTGCGCAGAGACATACTGTGCAGATAAGTCTTGTAAACTGTCAAGATTGGCTGTTGGATGCTTTGAAGTCGTGAATGAGTCAGACCTTATGCATATATAGTTATTTCTGTTCTCCGTCGTAGTTTTGGGGGCGTTTCGCAGCTTTTGTTTTTTGATGCTGTTCAGCTGCCAGTTCAGAAGGGGCTTGCTGGGCATTCTGAAGGACTTGCCTCATGAAATCAGACTGTTGTTGTTGTTGAGCAAGTAAAGTTGCCATTACTACTTCTTGGGCTCGTTGCAGTTGTGTGTTGGATTGAAGCAGCCCAGCGAATGACGCATTGGACTGTTGACTCAATTTGTCCATCGCAATTTGGTAAAATCTATCTAGTCGTTTCATTTCTTCTATCTTATTCTCTTCCATCCTAATACTTTCGTCTTTTTGCATCTGCCTCATCTCCTTTTCCTTTGCATCAAAGGCCTCTTGTTGAGCCTTTGTTTGCTGAGCCAGCTCTCGTTCCCGCTTCTTCAGGTCTTCCACCGACGCCTCCAGCTTTGCTTTCATTTCTTTCAGATCCGCCAGTCCCTGTTTATAGGCGGCTCTTTCCTTTTCCAGCTCCATCTTTTCTGCTTTCACTTCCGCCAGCACCTTTTCCTTTTCCTTGTTCAAAACTTCAAGGGTGGTCTTCTCTGATTCCAGACCTTTGACCTTTTGCTCGTAGGAACTTCCCTTGACCGCCAGTTCAGTAATCTGGGAACGCCCCTCTTTCGTTTCACTCTTCAGGATGTCCAATTCTTGCTCGAGTTCCGCGATTCTTTCCTTCAGGTACTTTGTTTCTTCTGCTAGAGCGCTGTTTTTGCTTTCCAGCGCTGTGATCTTTTCTCTCATGTTCACCACCTTTTCTCGGTTGATAGAGTCTTGGCTTTCAATTGATTCGTATCGGAGTTTCACATGTTTTAGCTCTGTATCCAAAGAAGTGATAGTGTTTCTCTGGGAAGCAGTGTCGTCATTCCGATCTTTCAGCTCTGTCCTTATAGCTTGTATATCACTAGCAAGATAGTCATTTTGGGTTTTAAGGTTTTCGTTCTTTTCTATTAAAATTTCATTCTCCTTTTTTAACTCGGCGGTTTTCTCTCCCGCTCATCTTTGAGCGAATCAGCTTTGTCTGCCAGGCGTCTTTCCTCGTTTTTGTCACGAAACCACGACATTCTCGCACTGGTGCGGTGGGTATTTGAGACACGTGTCTGAAAAAACAAACAAAACAATCTGGAATTTAAGAATGAGGTCTTTTGGGCTAGGGCCTATTTTGTCCCGAGTGCAGCTGGGTGTGAGACTCCAAATCTTTTTTCTTTTTTCTTTTTCTCCCTCATGGGGACATTTGAATATAATTTACAAAGCTCTTTGCAACTGTTGATTCATTCTTCTCTCAAAACGAGGGGGGCGAGGAGGAAAGGGGTATCACCTAGTTCAAAAACGAGGGGAGAAAGAAGAATAAAAATAAACTGGCATTAATCTCACGAAGCGGTGGCGTTTTTTATAATCTTATGGCTGTGTTACTTATCGAACGAACTGATAACCATTCTGCAAATCATCAGCTTTTCGCGGATGACATACAGCTCAAAAAATCCGCTCCTCTCAACGAAGTTTTTGACCTCGTACATGCACAGACAATATAAGGACATGGATGACCGAAAACCAAGTCTAACCTAACGACGACGAAACAAAAGCTCTCTTTCTCTCCCCCACCCCCACCCCCCTTCTCCACTGAAGCCTTCCAATAAAATTATTTCCCTTTCTTGCTCGATAAATCCTGGCTCTCACATCCTTTCTCTGATTCTACCAGAAACCTTGGATGCATTCACGACTCAAAAGTGTCCACGAATAAGCATGTCATAGAAGCTGTCAGTCTGCTTATTTCGTGCTCAAACACCATTAGTTCAGTCCGCATGCAGGTTTCTCACTGAAGGAGGAGCCAGTCTGTAATCGTTACTAATTCCTATGATTATCCTCTCACGGCTTGACTACTGCAACTGTCTCCTCATGGGTGCACCTGACTCCGTCATCAAACCTCTCCAGAAAATTCTTGCCGCAAGACTCGTTCTCTTGGCACCCTGCCACCACTCTCCATCTCTCTTGGAAAAACTGCACTCGCTTCCCATTTTAGAACGTACTAAATATAAGTCGCTGGTATGTGTTTCGATGCTATGAACAGTTCTGGTCCTGCTTACCTCTCTGAAATGCTGCATGTCTACACTCCGTCTCCAACAATACAAAAGCAAGACTCACGGATATATATATATAAAACTTTATGCCAAAAGGTGTGCATGAAAACAGGACAATGGGGGTGGAAAATAAATGTTGCTGGTAGATTAAAACTAGATGTGATTTTAGAATTTGCACAATACTAGGAGAGATTTCTTGAAAGCAAATGATAACGACTTTTGTACTTTTGGAGATATTTGCAGAGAAAGGTCGAAAAAGGCTGCATGTCATACATAAGACATTACAACATACATAGATCATTGCGTCTTCATTTCTGCACAAGCATGTGCAAAATCAAGTCACATTATTAAGGCAAACCTCCCCTATTATGTTTCTGCCAAATTTTGTACACTCGTGTAATTGAACACATTTATATAATGATGATTGTTGTAATATCTTATTATGACATAAACCCATACTTCAACATTTCATAATGTAACAAGGAACACACCCTTTAATGCAAATAGTGCAGTCCGTCACACAAGTGGTTGCAATAAACACAGTGAGAAGATTTTTTCCCAATTTGCATTTAATTACAAGTCATAAAAAGCAAATGAAGCGAAATGCTGTCAAATATCAGTATTACAACAAACTAATGTATATATAGCAAACAAACCTGTTTGCTTACTTAAGTCACAAAATAAACAAGAAAAAGATTAATCTAACAAAAATACATCAGAATGACCTGATCTTAAGAAGATAATTTACATAAACCAAAAGAAAACAAAACCACATTTTAAATATAATGGTAAATCTGTTCCGTTGTTTTTTAAATGCATTTTGTTGGCACTTTATTTCCACATGAGAAGTCTCTCTGCAAAACAGCAGAAAGCTCAACATTCGGAAAAAAGAATTGCCACCACTAGCAACTCCTCCGTTGTGGGCGCTTTGCGGTGCTGTCTTGGCTGCTGTCTGGCCCTCTGATTGTTTGCTCTAGGAGTGTATCCTCGACTGCCAGTCTGTGTTTATACTTTCTTCAATTGTCTCCAGTCTGTGTTTATGCTTTCTTCAATTGCCTGCATTTGTTGAAGGTTTCTTCATAGTCATGATAGACATGATACTTCTTCTTGGCTCAGGAGATACCCTGATAAAGTGTTATGAACCCGAGAAAAAGAAAAGAAAAACAAATGTCATCATAGCCTACTGATCATGCGATAGGTTCAGTACAAACATGTCACTGTCAAACCCACTCACACTGACCTCTAACTCTGTCTAATACATAATTATCAAGTACTCAGTTCTCAGAGCTTCACCAAATTTTGATGTCAGTCGCAACAACAGCGGTGTTGCAAACATGACGTCTGATATAACTTTTCAAGAACGTTGTAGCGATCGTAAGCTCTCAATCAGTTGACAAAATATTTTCACGATCATCGCTAAATTTGTAAACAGTCTACTATGACCACTTGTAACAAAACAAATGACGGGTTTCTGAAAACGTTCAGTTCACATTCTGCACGGAAGTTCTACCAAAATATTGCCTCATTGTAATCAAACTCTTCACGCTGTCCTCATCTAAGTATCAAAAAGGTTTTCAAATTTTCCAAGTGAGAAGGTGTCACTTTCACAGTAGTTCTTATCTCACCCCCAAATCGGCTGAAAACCTAAAAGCTTTCTCAATAAACTTCTGAAAAAGCGCAAAGTGCATGTCATACAGATTCACGTCATACGTCAGACCACTGAAAATATTACAGCGTACCTTTCGATGTTTGCTACGAGAAAGGATTCTCCGCCTATCACATCAACACTACACCAGTCTCTAACGTACAGAAATACATTGATTACACTACTACTTGTCCACATGGCTTGCGGAAATAATCCTGTGCTACTGTTCAAAAAGGTGTAGCTCCCTTCTCAGGTCGAGTAAAACATACCAACTTGCGCGCGCCGGCTCCCTACTTGAATCGAGCATCCCCATATTTTAGTCACTGCAAAACATTTTTTAAATCTGTTCTTCACACACTTTCCCTCACTCTTCAGACGTTAGTGTTTCCAAAATAGAATGTTCCACCTGTCCCATCAATGAGCATAATATTACAAATTAAAAAAACAACAACAATTTACCATTAAAGTCCCAGGGAGCAGAAATGTTCGCCACACACCTAAAATGTAAAAGCTGAGACCAGTCGTTATCGCTACAACGTCATCTTTCCTTCTCGCTGGTGCCGGCGTTGGCTAAGTCGGTGTAGTGTTGTTCCCTGGATTGTAGTTGGACTCGCTTATGTGGGTCTTATTCTTTGCGCTGACATCAAAAAGGGGGTGGTGACCAGGCTCCACGGTGACGTCTGTTTGGCTCCGGAGCTGATGTCTGGACTGCCCCGTCTGGCAGCACGGCTGTCTCCTCCCTCACCACCAGACTTACGGTACTTGTTGGGTACCGGACAAAGGCCTTTTCCTCCGCGCGTCCTCACGCACCCTCCTCCGTCCCGCCTGGTCGCCAAGGAAGGAGCTGTCGGGGGGGGGGGGGGGGGGGGGAGGGGGGTTGTTACTGCAGAATTCTGACCGGCCAGCCGCCGCCTTCTTGCCCGTTGTCTTCCCAGCAGGGCGTCTTCCGGCCGCTGGGTGCCGTCTCGCCCGGAACACCCCGGCAGTAAACACCACTGACAGTGACAGCCAGTCTACTTCAAGCGCTTCCGGATGAACATCCCGTTATCGGTTAGCCTGTCCAAACTTCCCGTCTGGTTTTCACATTCTCCTCTCTCCCAACCTCCAAGGTCTCTGCGTGACGTCCTCTGATCGGTCACACCGTCTCCAGTATAAGCCCCTCATTTCGTTGTCTGCGGAAACCGCTACATCTCTTCTCGGTTCGTTAATTGCCATACTCTGCGGCTGGGTTGGCAACGGCTTGATTTCCTCCCGTCTTCCCTGGCCAAGCCAGCCGCAACTGACCCCGATCTCAGCTGTCACGTTGCTGGTTTCCCGACCTTTTGTAAAGTGGCAAATCTCCTTTTGATCTTGCCGTGTAATCATCCTCACTCCTTGTTTTGTAGTGCCGACCCGCCCCGAAGAGAAAAGGCGATAGACCCCTTTCGTTTATCTCGCTGTTGCACTTAGTCGACTTCAAAATTCTACAACTCCTCCAAAGCGGACGTAGGAGGAAACGTGCTGACGTTGGCTTTGTGCGTACTGAGATTTGACCGGGCTGAATCATTTTGGCTGCCCACCGGACTTACTAAAATTTCCGGTTCATTCAATCCGTTGACTGAGAAAGAAGCCCCGGCACCTAGAATGCCGTTGTTGTTGTTATTATTTTTTTAACTGGGGTGAGCCGGGGGGGAGGACATTTAGAGTAAGACAGCACAAATGCGCGCGATCCGCCTGTGTGTGTGTGTTTGTGTGTGTGTGTGTGTGTGTGTGTGTGTGTAAGGGGGAGGGGGGGTGCATGCACGGAAACCTGTGAACATGCGTGCGTGTGTGTGTGTGTGTGTGTGTGTGTGTGTGTGTGTGTGTGTGTGTGTGTGTGTGTGTGTGTGTGTGTGTGAGGTTACACATCCATCCTAATTTACACACAAAGTCTACGTGAGTGCAAAGGACGGACAGCCCAGGACGGCCACTTCGGCTCTCACACAGCTCCTGAACTATGAGTAACAGTGGTTTAGTGTTGCTTTACGTCCACAGAGGCGAGTTGGCCTATTAGGGACGGGGACAGAGTGGGAAGGGGGCGAGAGAGTGAAAGGCTCGACCGCGGAAACCGCCCGAAAAAGACCGGAGAGACCGTGGACCGCCGCCAGAACAATGGAAGTGTTAAGGCGGTGTCCCCTCGCCATTGCCCAGCGACTTGTGCACTGCGCAGTTGCTGTTTCAACTGCTGTGCTGAAGTCACTAAGACAATGTCCGTTGCACTGCTGTTGATGAACAACTTGGACAACTCGAAGCAAAAGACGTCCAACTTGCTCGGCCCAGCTCCACCTCCCTACTCATGATCTCTTCTGGGCAAAGTTGAGTGTCCAGCTCCACCTCCCTCCTCTAAGATCTCTTGATCTTTTGATCTCGCCTGGAACCCTGAGTAACAGTGGCATGCTGTAGCCCTTTTGTACACGCGTTGAGTAACGAGGCTGGAGCCGGTCAGTTTATGACTGACTTCCTCCCGCTCACGGCATGGTCCCAAGTGCCACCCGTGTCACTTTCCGTCTCGTTGTGTGCTTAAGTGGAACTGCTGTATCAATTATCTCACTCTTCCTGTTTAGTTAAGAATGATCTTGGTAATCCGTATTTTCCACTGTTACTTTACTGTATACTATTATATACTGGGAGTTCATCAGTTAATTGACTGGCCGTCTCTTGTATACTCACCGCGACACTGTGAGATACTAGTTTTAAGCGCAAGTCATGCACACAATTTATGTGCTTGATTATCAATTATTTTCACAGTTACCATCATGTATGATAGTAACTTACAGGTAAACTACATGGTTACTTTATTTATTAGATAATTGCTGTTGTTTAGTCTTTACGTTTGCTTTCATGTTCTAAATTTTTTGTTTGCTTGTGTCTTTTCCAACACAGACACTGTTTCCTGGATGGTGGAAATAAAAGTTATAGCAACCTCTGACTTGTGACTCTTCAGAGAGTCATGCTTCCAACCTGCTTCCCTCCCTCCCCTCACCGCTCCCCTAGATTTTGTTGTTGTTGTTTCTTTGTTTTTTTGTTTTTGTTGTTGTTTGTTTTGCTTTTGTTTACAATTGACTCACGATAGAGTCAACAACAACAAAATCTCAAACTAAACCGCTGTCACTGTCAGCAGCGAGTATATTCGGTGGCTGATTGTCCATAACCATGCTTACTGCAGATCTCATGCTGTCCATGCTCTGTCAGCTTCAAATGGCATTGTCATGCCTTCGACCAGGATGTGCTAACTACGCTGTCGCATTTCCTGTGGCTGTCATGCTGACTCGTATTTTCGTGAACTATATACCATGGTTTAATTCCGCTGACTCGACTGTCTGACCCTGTAAAGTGGTGATTATCGGCAATCTATAGAGCGCTCCAAACGTTCATTGGAAAGCCATGCCCGTGGCGTATACTGTCTTTGCCAAATGACGAAAAAGGCACACACGGGCCTAAACAGAAGAGACAAATAGGTCGCTGCAGCGCGTACTCCTGCATTGGTGCTCCCCAAGGGTGTGTCCTGAATCCCTTGGGCTCTGCTCTGATGACAGCTCCTTGCTAGCTTACAAAAACACTGTTGAGCTGAACGTGTCCATGATCTAGGAGTTAGTCCAAGACCAAGACGTGGCGATCATCCTGTTTGTCACATACTGTGAAGTAATTTCATACATGAAGAGTCAGATCTCCAGCTATGGAATTCCAGATGAGCTGATATCCGACAGCGGACCTCAGTTTGCTGGTGAGGAATTTCCTCAGTTCATGAAGGACTACGACATCAAACACATAACATCTAGTCCTTACCACCCGCAAGCAAACGGGCAAGCACAAAGAACTGTACAAACTGTCAAACGCTTACTGGTGACGGCGAAAGATCCTTACAAAGCACTACTTGACTACAGAAACAGTCCCCTAGACACTGGATTCTCTCCTGCTCAGCTGTTCCTGGGCAGACGGCTGAAGAGGACGTTACCGACAACATCCAAACTCATACAACCAGGACATGGAAGTTCCAAGGAGCCTCACAGCGAAATGGTCTCTCGCCAGCAGAAGCAGAAATTCTACTGCGACAAGAATGCGCGCGGAAACCTGTCGGCATTTCCAGCCGGTGATCCAGTCATGATGAAGTTCGGGGACACCTGGAAGAGAGCTGAAGGAGTGACTCTTCACTCGACTCCCAGATCCTATATAGTCAGAGATGAGCGTAAACAGTACAGAAGGAACCGGAAGATGCTGTGGCCCACAGTGATTGCCTCAAGAGACAGTGATTTGCCAGTGACTGTTCCATCACAGAGTGAAACAGAACGTGTGGCTAATCAAGAAAGTGGTCAGAATCCATCACAATCAGATGTCAACAGCCAAATGGTCGGAAAAGAAAGTGTGGTGAAAACCAAATCAGCCAGAGCTGTCAAACTTCCAGCTAGGTTTTGTGATAATGACACATGTTTACCATAATATCCGCATGGACTGTGACCAGTTGTCTAGTGATTGTGATGAAGAACCGAAGTAGGACAGTGAAGTGCTATTTGATCAGTATTAATTCCGTGTAAATTAATAACTGCGTATTTGATCAAAATGATTTTTTTTTTAAACTACAGAGACTGATAAGTTTCAAAGAACTGAATTTTCATACATGAGTATAACATTACACGACAGAATGTTTATGAATAGTAATGTGTGCCGCTAAAGAAAAGTGAACACTGAAGACTGTTTTATGGTGCAAAGACATTGCTGATGCATAAGAAGTCTAGTTCTGATTTAAATTAGTTTGTGTTTGAAAGTGACATATAAAAAATAAATTAAAAAATAAATATTTCACTAACACTGAAACAAGAACTCTTATAAGGATAGCTGTATGGTGTGATTTTATATTTTAATTATTTGTTCACAAGTTTTAACACAGTGCATGAACACTGAAAGTTATGAATATTGAAATTAATAAGATTCAAATTATTCAGTTCATGAAAATATTCAGCAATAATTTTAAAGCCCACAGACTTTTAATAGATGTAAGAAACATCAGAGAAAAACAAAGAATATTGAGTGTTTGAATGGGTAATAATCAGTGAAAAGCCTTATTAATGTTGTTCATTGTAAAAGAAACCTTCATTTCAAGATGATTGTTAAGAACAACAACTAAGTGATTTGATTTAGTTGAAAGTTTGTTGTTTTGATAAGTATATGGTTTATTCTGTAAATTTTGAGCAGAAGAATTCGCTCAAAAGAAAGGGGATGTCACTGTTAAATAAAACATGTAAAGGGAAGTAACCCGTGTAACACGAATGTCACTGGAGAACAAGAGTGATCGTGGCTGAATAATAAAAAAAAAAAAAAAAAAAACTGTCTCCCCCACGTGAAAATATAACACTGTTGAGCCAGCGAAAGTGAACGGTCCAAAACGTTGAGGCTGTCGACAGTTTTAAATATTTCCGCCTAATCTCAATTCTAAACTGTCCTTTCCACCAGTACCCACTGGAAGAGTCAGCAGACCACATGTCCTTCGGAGACTGAAGTTATTTTATGTTCAACCCAAATTGCTCTTGAATTTGTACCGAAACATTATAGAGCAAATTATCACCTGCTGCAGCATGATCTTTCTTCAGTCAGTTTCGGTGTCACAGAAGTACAAGCTCCTAAAAATTGCAAACATAGCATCAGAATTTACTGGCCTTCTAATTCCCTCTCATTCCGAAATCACAGACTGTACAGATCCTCGCAAGGCACGTTCGGTCTCTAAAGATATTTGCCCACCCATTGTACAATGAATTCAATATCGTTGTTTTTGAACAAAGAAATGTGTTAAGAACAAATTCAAGTACAGTTTTATCCACACCTGAATTTTGTCCGAGCACTTTAAGTGTGTGTGTGTGTGTGTGTGTGTGTGTGTGTGTGTGTGTGTGTGTGTGTGTGTGTGTGTGTGTGTGTGTGTGTGTGTGTGTGTGTGTGTGTGTGTGTGTGTGATACTGCTAGATGCTTTAACGATGGTCTTACATTCAGCTACTTACCTTAAAATTAATGCATAGCATTTTAAAGCGTTCGTATCGAAACGCTTGGAAAAGCCCATAACATGCGCTCCATCCAGTCTCTCAGGAAACTGCCCATGTTATATGCCCTGGCCTTAACTGAAGCAGTCCCAATCTCTTTCCAATATAAAATTGACAAGCGTCGTGAACAGTTAATCGGGCTTCTGGTAATGACTAATAACGACAACGAGGACACACACACACACACACACACACACACACACACACACACACACACACACACACACACACACACACACACACACACACACACACACACACACACACGCCATATTTCGTGTCAACCCAAAGTGAGAGAGAGAAAAAAAAGAAAAAAGAAAAAATACAGTCGCCATTGGTTGACTATGACAGCTGACTGAGCATTAAAGATAAAATAACGAGTTTAACATAAAAACTTTGACTCATACTCAAACTGCTTTCTAAGAAGAAAACAAAGCGCCATATAACTGCTCATCATAGAAATCATGCAGTTTGTTTCAAACTTATTCTAACTTATTCTAACACGTTCAGTCTCGAAGTAAGTTTTATATTAAAGCAAGAAAGCGGTGGTTCATAATGCAGTTGTTCGGTGCGATGTTTAGACAGATTTAGTCGTTTTATGTAGCTACACCCAAAATAAAGTTTTGGTTTGAACCTATTTCCACTTGATAGAAGTCTGAGAGAGTAAAATGGCAGAAAATCAATAACAAATTTCCAGAAACCCTGGTTACATTAGGTACGTAGTAGCGGTTACAGTGCGATTCTTCATGTAATTAGCCTACATAGGTTTTGTTTCCATAGGTTTTGTTTCCAAAGTGTCATGAATGGCTGCGTAAGCGTATTCAAAGCATAATACTACTCTGACCTTGGTTGGTTCAGGCAACTTTTGAATAGATTCTATGTACGCATAGAAGCAAAGATAAAATTTATGAATGCTTTTTTCTTCTTCTTTTTTTTTTTTTGGGGGGGGGGGAGGGGGGGGGGGAGGGATGGCTTGTCTTGCGCAAGGACACATAGTGGAGTTGAGTCTTGCGAACTGTTGAGATTGATTGACTGTCGGATGCTTTCAAGTCGTGAAGCCAAGTCACCACACTTTAACAGTTCCTCACAGGGCAATTCAATTAACTACTAAAGGCTCATTAACAACATGTAAAACGAACATAAGAGCAACGTTAAAGCCATTTAACCAACAACAATAAACAGACATACTTGATTAAATAATACACACACACCCACACCCACACACACACACACACACACACACACACACACACACCCTCACACACACACACACACACACACACACACACACACACACACACACACACACACACACACACACACATACACACACACACGCGCGCGCGCGCACGCACAAACCGAAAATAATACAAATCATCATAGCAGAAAATGTATCCCTCTTGCTCACATCCCTAGGACAACCACACACATACTCCTCGCCAAACCTACAAACACACCACTACTATCATCAACTAGACACATTCACACGTCGCTGGATCCATAAAAAACACTCAAACCTAATCAGACAGCTACCCTAGTAAAACCATACAGAATCGAGAAGACTGGCTCAGAGAGCTGAATATGCCCTGTTGAGGAGTATAACTGGATTGGGAGCAAAAGAGTTTCCTCTTCTATTGAGGTTTTGTGCCAGTGATCTGAACCGGCGCCCATGGGGCAAGCGTTCCAACTCCGCATTACAGGGCATGCTCAGGGTCCTTTGAAGTATATTACAGTTTGGGTAAAATCTTTAAGTCACAGAACAAAGATAAAGTTGTAACTTGATCACGGATTATTTGGGAGCTAAAATTCACAATTCCCTCCTTGAATTTCTTCTGCTTAGTGTTTAGATAATAAAACCAGCAAATGAAAGAAAAGGTCAAAACGCTCTCAATGAAAGATATAAAACAGCTTAAGAACAGTTGGATCAAAGTTAAAAGATCTGAGTTTCCGCAGCAGATGGAGTCGCTGGTGCCCTTCTTAGTGATGGCCTAGGTGTTAAGTCCCCATTTCAGGGTGTCCTCAAAGATCTTTCCGAGGTACTTATACAAATGGACTATTTCAACCGTTTCATCGTGTATCTGGATCGCCCTGTGAGTGTGCCCCGGTCTCCTCAAATCAACTACCATCTCTTTAGTTTTGTTCACATTTAGGTCAAGGTGCGACTCGTCACACCATTCTGTGAAGTCATCGAGGGCTGCACCTTGACCAGCTTGAGTTCCCTGCAGGAGATAGAGTAAAGTACTGTCATCAGCAAATGTAACGAGGTAGTAACTGTTCTCTTGGTAACTGCGGCAGTCGTATGTATACAAAATGTAGAAGAAAGGAGAAAGAACACACCCCTGGGGGGATCCAGTGAAAGTGACATATCGCGCTGAGGACATGTTCACGAACACTTTTTGGCATCTGTTTATTAGAACAATCCACCAAACCAGGTCTAGCTGAAGAAAATTTGAGATCAACTTTTGAGCTAAAATATGAGGTTGCATAGTATTAAACGCAGAAGAGAGGATTCGAACATGAGACTGCGGCAGCTCAAGGTGCTTATACAACTTATCCTAAAGGAACAGCTTGGCATCTTTGACATCCCTTCCTGTTCCTGCATATTATTCAAACGGTACTGGATCAAGCATGCGTTGAACGGCAGAGAGAATGAATGAATTCACGATCTTTTTGCAGAGTTTTCATCACAAGCAACAGGGCGGAGATCATTAAGTTTTTAGAGCAGACTTTTTCGGGGCAGAAATAATAGTGGATATTTTGGAGAGAGAGGGTACAAAATACTGGTCTGTGGAGGCCTGGAAGATGTGCTGAAGAACACTACGGAGCTGATCAGCACGGCATTTCAAAGTTATGTAATCAATATCGTCAGGGCTCGAACACTTATTCATATTAATCCCTTTCAACCTTTCACAACTTCTTCCTTAATTTCGATGTCTCTTTCTGGCAACAAAGAGTCTTTTAACTCTAACAGATATGCTGAAAAAATCCTGCCTTTCAAACCTAGTAAAAATAGTTTGGCAATTCGTGTTCATTCACTCCTCCTATAATAACCCATGACCTTTTCAGCTCAGCTGCTGTGTTCACAGAAGCCATGTTCTTTATTCCCTTCCAAGCATCACGTAGACTGCCACCCGCAAATTTTGATTCAATTTTAGTCTTGTACACACCTTTTGCTTTCCTCACGGCTAGTCTGACTTCTTTTTTATTTGCTTTTCATCTACTGAACCCTGGACAAAAACAACTACATTCGTTTCATTTTGTTTAAAACATATTTTAAATCCTTTATTGTTCGGAAACACATAAATCTGTTTAGTTGGGATCAATGTGTGACATTGAAAGAAATCACATCAACAAGTTCATTTTCAGAAGTGGAATCATAAAACATTTGCAAGTCAGTGCAATCAAAACATTCTCTCAAACACTCAATACTTTCAGCATACCATGATTTTAGTTTTCATAATCTTCTCAAGGTGTTTAACTATTGCACACTGTTGTGTGTAGCAAGGAGAGGTAATGCTATAGATCTGTACGCTTCGGGCACAGTGCCGGAACACAAATCTAAAGTTTTGTTATGACGGGTGGCACAGGTTACGTAGTGGTGACAGAAGAGTTTTACCCCTCTTGCACTGATTAATGTCACAGAGTATAAACTTGGTATAGCCGTAATGGTTGACTGGGCGTAAGGCACCAAGTTACTAAGACGGTAGTCCATTCTATTCTCCAAGAGGATTCGCCCAGCTCTTTTTCACACCAGTCAACATTCACCAACATACGAATACATATCAGCGAAAATTCTGAAAAACAGCATTCACAGATCGCATTTGGATTCTGAAAAGCAGCATTCACAGATCGCATTTGGATTCGTTATCTCCTGATATAACGAATCCAAATGCGATCTGTGAATGCTGCTTTTCAGAATTTTCGCATTAGGAGATAACGAATCCAAATGCGATCTGTGAATGCTGCTCTTCAGAATTTTCGCTGATATGTATTCGCATGTTGGTGAATGGTGACTGGTGTGAAAAAGAGCTGGGCGAATCCCCTTGGAGAATAGAATGGACGTTAAGTAACTTGGTGCTTTACGTCCAGTCAACCATTACAGTTATATCAGGGCGAAGAAGGGACGGAGCGGCACAGTGAGCAACTCAGTTGGGCGTACAGATCGTGTCGCGCACGGTTACAATGTTGCAACAATTTCTGTTCACTACGACACCCCCCCCCCCTCCCCGCCCCCATCTATAAACAGCTCATTGTCATGCACATTTTCATCTATTCAAGTTTCTGGGAAAGCCAGAAGACAAGCATTCTTGTACTCATGCATATAGTTCACAGTGGCCTGTAATTCATGTCTTTTAAAGTAATGATCGTACTTTGGAAAGTACAACAGTGGTTAGAGGTATTCTGTTGCATCCTTGTTTCACCATCCTCTTCAAACTCTGTCGAACACTCCCTACTGTCATTGTAAGACTGTGCTAGATTCACTAACATAGTGGTCGGGAAGGCAATGTTTGAGAAGTCAGTGTCACTGTTACCTACATTCCGAAGATTCAGGAGAAACTCACGGCCGTATGAAAATGTCATTTTGTCCTTGCGTGGTGGTCACAGACAAAGAAAATCCAAACACCAGCGCCAGCCCAACCTGCACACCACTTCTTCATTCTCACAGCCATCCTGGTACTTCACAAGTCACGGCAGCAAGCTCCACGATCAGAATCACGCTCCAGCACAGCAAAATGACCGAATATTTACAAATTTAAACAGAGTTTTTCATAAATGACCGCCACAGTTACATCGTGTCAAGCGTTTGTCATACACATCCTTGTATCATTTTTGTTGTTCTTCCTCGTTTGGGGGGCCTTCCGAAGCCGTTCTGTATTCGTGCTCATCAGTTTCCGGTACATAAGCGGCTCCATGCATAGGATGAAAGGAACGCCTCATCATGAAGTCAGACTGTACTTGTTGCTGATGAAGTAAGCGTTTCAGCATGTCTCCTTGAGTTCGCTGCAAATCTGTGTTACTGTCAAACATCCTTGAAAATAGTGTACTGGATTGTTGATTAATTTGCTTTATCATACTTTGGTAGGCGCTGTCTTGTCGCTCCATATCTTGTTTCTTATCCTCTGCCATCCTAATTCTTTCGTCTTCTTGCATCTGCCGCATCTCCTTTTCCTTTGCGTCAAAGGCCGCTTGTTGAGCCTTTGTTTGCTGAACCAGCTCTCGTTCCCGCTTCTTCAGGTCTTCCACCGACGCCTCCAGCTTTGCTTTGATTTCTTTCACATCCGCCAGCTCCTGTAGATTGGCGGCTCTTTTCTTTTCCAGCTCTATCTTTTCTGTTTGCAGTCCCGCCAGCTGCTTTTGCATTTCCGTGTTCAAAACTTCAAGGGTGGTCCTCTCTGATTCCAGACCTATGACCTTTTGCTCGTAGGAACTTCCCTTGACCGCCAGTTCAGTAATCTGGGAACGCCCCTCTTTCGTTTCAGTCTTCTGGCTGTCCAATTCTCGCTCGAGTTCCGCATTTCTTCAGGTACTTTGTTTCCTCTGCTAGAGAGCTGGTTTTGCTTTCCAGCGCTATGATCTTGTTCGCCACCTTTTCTCGGTTGATGGAGTCTTGGCTTTCCATTGATTCGTATCGGAGTTTCACATGTTTTAGGTCTGTTTCCAAAGAAGCGACAGTGCTTTTCTGGGAAGCAGTGTCTGTCATCATTCCGATCTTTCAGCTCTGTCGTTAGAGCTTGTATATCACTAGTAAGTTTGTCATTTGGGGTTTCAAGGTTTTCGTTCTTTTCTATTAAAATTTTATTCTCCTTTTTTAACTCGGCAATTTTCCCTCCCACTCATCACTGAGCGAATCAGCTTTGTCTGCCAGGCGTCTTTCCTCGTTTCTGTCACGAAACCACGACTTTCTGGCACTGGCGTGGTTGGTATTTGAGACACGTGTCTGAAAAAACGAACAAGGCAGTTTGGAATTTAAGAATGAGGCCTTTTGGGCTAGGGCCTATTTTGTCCCGAGTGAGACCCCAAATCTTCTTCTTTTTTTCTTTCTTTTTTTCTTGTTCTTTTTTCTCCTTCATAGGGACATCTGAATATAATTTACAAAGCTCTTTGCAACTGCTGATTTTTTTTTCGCTCAAAAGGATGGGGCTGTATCACCTAGTACAAAAACGAGGGGGGAGGGGGGAGAAGAATAAGAATAAATTGTCATTAATCTCATGAAGCGGTGGTGTTTTAAAAAAAAACTCTTATGGCTGTGTCACTTATCGAACGAACTGATAACCAAATCATCAGCTTTTTGCGGATTCCGTACAGCTCAAAAAATCCGCTCCTCTCAACGAAGTTCTCGATCTCGTACATGCACAGACAATATAAGGACATGGATGACCGAAAACCAAGTTTAACCTAACGACGACGAAACAAAAGCTCTCTTTCTCTCCCCCACCCCCATTCTCCATTGAAGCCTTCCAATAAAACTATTTCCTTTTCTTGCTCGATAAATCCGGGCTCTCACATCCTTTCTCTGATTCTACCAGAAACCTTGGATGCATTCACGACTCAAAAGTGTCCACGAATAAGCATGTCATAAAAGCTGTCAGACTGCTTATTTCGTGCTCAAGCACCATTAGTTCAGTCCGCATGCAGGTTTCTCGCTGAAGAAGCAGCCTAGTCTGTAATCGTTACTAATTCCTATGATTATCCTCTCACGGCTTGACTACTGCAACTGTCTCCTCATGGGTGCACCTAACTAAACTTTAACAAAAATGCGCTCAACTGAATAATATTGGTAGTAGATTCGGTGTGCCCGTTCCAAGTGCAGAAGTTTCAAACACTGGGTTCACACGATCGTAGAACTTTGCAGCTTGCGGCAGATCTTTGCAGAACGGTGTGGTGTGATGAAGCCGATCGGTGAATAAATCAACGTGGATATAGAATAAATAGACGAATTTTCTATCTTTCGTCTGGTGTCATTATTATATTTTATGTGCTGCCGTTATTTAATGCAACCTATTTCCTAAGGTATGTTACAGCTGAAAATCGAGGCAGAAAAATCCGACATTGAACGAAAAATCGTCCGGAAAGGTGTGGTCAAACCGCACGCAAATGAATCAGTCCAGTAGATGTCTGATACCTGGCTGACTGGGCGTAAAACAAAAAACAAAAAAACAAGTTACTTAATTACTTACCCCCAGGTTATAGAAAGGTATCTGTGCGTATTGCCGAAAGTAGCTTTGTGGGACTTGTTCTGTCTCGGAGCTCTGTACTGTACTTGCCGTCACTTTTGCTCTACGTGGTAGGAGCAACCGCTTGTATACCTTTTTATACTGGGCTCTTGTTAGGGCTCTGGTTGCTGTGTAAACTTTGTCACGTGTCTAACACTTCACATGGGTGGGGTCAGAACCAAAGCTGGCTGAGTGCGCTTGTCGATAGTCCTCCGTTTTGATTTCTCAGGTTAAGCCAAGTACTTCTTTATTCCATTTAAAGAAACAAACAAAACAACAACAAAAAACAACAAAACAACAACATACAAAAAATAAAA
This sequence comes from Alviniconcha strummeri, assembly GCA_963584105.1. Classification (NCBI taxonomy): domain Eukaryota; kingdom Metazoa; phylum Mollusca; class Gastropoda; family Provannidae; genus Alviniconcha; species Alviniconcha strummeri. The sequence goes on from OY757544.1 coordinate 4,164,737, forward strand.
TTAAAAAATAAATAAAAATAAACGAACATAGACAAAAAATGACAATGTATAAATGAGTCAAAGTTTTAACAGATCACAACAACAGACAGGCAATATTGATATCATAATCATTATTAGATATTATAATATTGGTTATAGAAATGCACTGTAAAAAAAAGAAGAAAAAAGAAAAAAAGTATCAGACACATTAGTATGATTAATAGGCTATATACTCGGCACAAGTATACTCTCTATTCTCATTCTGTCCGCCTTCACAAATACACCCATACACCATATCACTGCCTCCCACACACCCACACGTACACATACATACACACACCCTGATATCTCATTCTCTCTCACACTGGCACACACGCGCGCGCTCACAAATGCACACTCCAGCACGCGCGCGTGCACGCACACAACTAACGGACCAAAGCAGCCTCATAAACTATTCCTAAAACAGGATGAAAATTAATGAAAGCTGTTACAGAGAGAGAGAGGAGAGAGAGAGATAAACTAGCCAAAAGAATTGTACATATACAGTAAAATTTAAGGTAAAATTAAGGTAAACACCCTCACCCTCACATGCATACTACACTGACACATCCTGGCAAAACCGAAATAATGCAGAATAGAACAGATCTGGGGAAATATACTCACCTGTACGACGAAACACAAGGAAACAAGGAAACACAAACGCCTTCGACAGAAAATTGTCTTCATCAGGTGTAAGAAGATAGATGATAATAAAAGAAGAAGGAAGCAAAGAAGACAGACAAGAAGGAGCTGGTGATTTTTGTTACATCAGCTCCTTCTTGTCTGTCTTCTTCTTTGTTTCCTTCTTCTTTTATTATCACCTATCTATCTTCTCACACCTGATGAAGACAATTTTCTGTCGAAAGCGCTTGTGTTTCGTCGTAGAGGTGAGTACATTTCCCCAGATCTGTTCAATATTGTTAACCTCACCAGCAGTTGTTCACTCATTCCTCAATAATGCAGTTACTAGAGTCCCCCGCCTCTCTCACGTACCACATGCTCTCGTTCTACCAACAGTGACATATACTGTAATAATTAAGTACACAGCCGGTAAACTGGAGTAAGATGGAGAAGAAAAAGAAGAAGAAAAAAGACGAAAAAACACACACACAAAAACCTTCATTTCCAATTGACCATTGGGGATCGTTCTCGAGTCAGCGCCGATTGCGATATTTTGCCTTGTCACTGAAATTAAAGGACACACGTTCCTCTGAATTCCTGGCTTTTGTTCGACCAGGTGTGCAGTGGATTACACGGTAGTGATCTTTCAGCCCATCTTGTTGCCGTGAAATGCGAGGTTTTCACTACTACTAGTACTAGGGAAATACAGCTATGCGCTCGGCCAGCAACCCAGCTGACGCGTTCCCCTTACTTCCGGCAAATCGCGTACGCCACTCCATTGCGCATGCGCGGAGATTTAAGTGAAAGGGGTGTATTGAGTTAAAACGACTTTCCTTCTCCGGCATAGGGATGAACAAGCGCCGATCTGTCATCGTTAGGGCTCCGAACGCAGATACAGTCAAGGCGTCAGTGTATCATTTCAATGTGGGAGACGAAACCACGTCCCCAAGAAATACCTCCGGTGTACCTGCGGATTTGGGGCGCGCTGTCCTGATGCTACTTGCACCGGTTTCCAAGAGCTTGCCTATGCAGCCAATATGGGGACCAAATTAAACAGCTCTTCCTCGTCAGTTGCAGTGATCGCCTCCGACTGTCTTGCCCATGAACCCGAATGGGCGTGCCCCAAAACTTGGTGACCCGCGCGCGCGCCGGCCCTTCCAGCGAAGTCGGCCCCCATCATCACCCGCGGACCGCAGTTGAGACTACATCCCGTAGCTTCTGAAGAAAGCTGTCAGCCACCATTGTGCTCCGGGAGTCCAGTCGTGATCCAGAGTTCCGGTCGCAGACATCGATGACGTTAGAACTTTCTGCCCAATCATCAATTCCAAATCCTCTCAGCGGTCTCCGAGCCCTGCGATCTCTCGCGGCCGCGGATTCTTCTTCGGAGCTACTATTTCAAACTGCGCTTTGAAGTATCCACAACTTGATTTTCCGTCGTAAGTAGGAGGCTTTGTGTCTGTTGGAATGTTCCCCTCGCCCAAATCCGTCGAACGCCTCCAACACAAGGGCGTGTCTTAATTAAGGAACTCCTGCTTCCCCCCCCCTCGTAATCGGCCCAGATATCTCTCCTGGAGCGTTCCGTTGCCAGGTGCGTAAATCGATGGTCGTGCAGGAGGGTAATGGGTGATGCATGAGCCTGGCCTGCAGTCTTGGTCGGGTCATAGTTCAGGAGCTGTGTGTGAGTCGAGGTGGCCGTCCTGGGCTGTCCGTCCTAACGAGCCTTCTGGTTTCCGTGGACGTAAAGCTATATTGAACCATGCTTCGGCATTGGTCACAGCTTGTCCCTAATATGTCAACTGACATATGAGGACATTAAGCATCACTTCATCATCTTGGTCTGGCCAGTTTTCTACACTCGCTTAAGTCGAACGTGCTGGGGAATTGTTTTCTTCTTCAAGTTATCCGGGTTTTTTGACTTACCTGTCGACGACGGATAAGTCGATACTTGCAGAAAGTACTTCGAATTAAAGCTCCTTTTTGTGTTTTTGTTTGTTTGCTTCCTTTCGTCCACCTTGTCTTTGTAAACTGACGGCTCCTGATATTGCTGATAATGTTTTTCCTTATCAATAGCTTGTGACGCAGTCGTTGGTACGGACAAGCTGACAAGATCCAAACACAAAAAGGTTCAAACGAACGCTTAGAGAGAGAGAGGGAGGGAGAGAGGGAAGGAGGGAGGGAGGGGGAGAGAGAGAGAGAGAGAGAGAGAGAGAGAGAGAGAGAGAGAGAGATTTCTTCTGGGTAAATTAAAACAAACAATGCTTGCTCATACTAGGTATAGGAAGATTCTTTCCATCTAATGTTAGCGGAGCAGGAATAGCTGAGTGGTTATAGTGTCTGCGTGCATTAAATTTAATCTGGCGCGTGGAGTTTGTTTTCTTGATGAGTCGAGCTCACCACATTGTCAGCAGCAGAAATACAGTTTGGTCTTGCTTTCTTTTACTTCTAATCGCGCAAGTTTTAGCCACATCACGTTTGGTAACATTTTACAAAGTAATTATTAAATGTTCAACATAAGAAACAATTTCAGATGATAGTTTAAACTGGATAATTGTGCTGTTGTGTCTATTTGTTAATGCCCTATATGAACAAGTCGAGCGTTCGAACTTCTCCTTTCGCTGACACTGCAGTGGGCATTGTAATTCTTACACTGGTCGTCTGCCATAATTATGCGTGGTGAACTTAACTCGCCCCACGCTTCAGCCAATCACATATCATTAAAGCAGGGTTCGCGTTAACCGCTAATTATCCGATATTTTACTGGTTAATATCAGCATATATCGGAAAAAGAATTAGCAATCGGTCACACATGCCGACTGAGATTTTGTTTGACCAGTTCTTAAAAGAGAGAGTTTTAAAACGCAACACAGAGTGCGGTGTGTGTGTGTGTGTGTGTGTGTGTGTGTGTGTGTGTGTGTGTGTGTGTGTGTGTGTGTGTGTGTGTGTGTGTGTGTGTGTGTGTGTGTGTGTGTGTGTGTTCTAGACGGGGATGGCAGCTGGGTGTTTGCTAGTATAGCCCCAGAACTAACCACTATGGACGGCGGTGCATCTGACCTGTTACATTGGTTATCTGACCTTTTCCGTGAACCACCTTTTTTCCTCAATGTAGATGCCACACCGGATGGTAAAGTCTTGCTCTATCACTGACAAAGCCGTATCTAACTACATTTCGGGCGATCATTTGTTGCTAAAACATGTATCCAACATGTGGTATATTACTTGTTGTTTAACACTACTCGCTGACCAATGTGATATCGTAGGAACATCAACCCGAAAAAAGCATTGCTGAGTACACTCGGAGTGTGTGTGTGTGTGTGTGTGTGTGTGTGTGTGTGTGTGTGTGTGTGTGTGTGTGTGTGTGTGTGTGTGTGTGTGTGCGTGTTTTATCATTTATTTAATTTTTATAATCATCCTTATAAAACTTGTTTGACACATTTAAAACGCACACTATTTTTAGCAGTAGGCCGTAAATTCCCGATTTCTGAAGTAGTGCGCAATTATTCACAATGGATTTCTTCTTCTTTTCTGAAATTTACATAAAATATTCGACAAAGAACACTGGGTTTTGAGTTATTTCAACACATTTCCTACGAAATAAGAAACTAAGCGATTAAAAAAAAAAAAAAAAAAAAAATCATCTGAAACAGAATATTGCTAGCGTTCTAAAACAAGATCCAAACACAAAAAGGTTCAAACGAACGCTTATTTATTTTGACACGGACACACAGAATGCAAATTTTCGGGCCACAAAACGACACTTAAACAACAGATAAACGGTTAAAAACGCTGAAAAATTAGAGATAAAATAATAATCTTGTTTTGGTTGAGTTTGTGTCGCTTGTTCACTGCTTGGAAGATTGTGGCTTGACAATGGGATTTCCCCGAAAATTTTGCATACTGTGTGTCCGTGTCAAAATAAATAAGCGTTCGTTTGAACCTTTTTGTGTTTGGATCTTAGCCATTTAGACCCAAACGTTCCACGGCCTGGAAGAAGAAATGGGGACAGCTAGTGATACCCACGACGGGCAAAATAATAAGCGATATTCGACCCCTCAAACGAGTAAAAATGACGCATGCGTGCAGTTATTGAGCAATTCAAACGGAACTGCAAACGTCAAACAACGCTAACTAGCCTAGCGAACATAAAGTTTTATACATATTTACTAAATATACAGGCCCATACAGCTGTGATGAATCAAAAGCAGAAGAAGGAAAAAGCGCGAAAAGAAAGGAGCCCTGACTATACATCACGTGAAGACGTGAATTTAGCCAGACTCTCTGTGCAGGTGCCCGGATAAAGGCGGACAAATCTTGGCCAGCGAGCCACGCTCACACCCCTACGCACTGATCGCAATAAAGGTAGCCCCCTGAGGAGGTTCGATCGCTGATCAATTTCACCGAGGTGTCACAGATAGAACTGAAACGACAAACTCTGCTTGATGTATGAGCCATAATAGTATCAATAATACTAAGTAATCACTGGCATAATACTACATTAATAAGCATACTTATTCATTAAAAAAAAATACTGCATAGTCACACACACACACACACACACACACACACACACACACACACACACACACACACACACACACACACATACGCACGCGCGCGCAGGCGCGCGCGCGGAGGCACAGGATCGCATGAGCGCTCGCGCTAATAGGATCGCGCGCACACGCATGTACAATATCCCCCAATATAACAACTAGGCCAGCCTGGTGTCGGCGGCTTGATTCTCAACGGATTGAACCAGTAATGTTGCTAAATCGGTTACCCTGTGGACATCTAAAAGGATTCGCACAAAGTGTCCACTACGTCCGGTTTAGAGGAGTTGCAAAAACTTGGTACTTGAATCTGATTGGTTGTCGCCGTAAGACCACGGGACAAAGGGGTATATTCACAATGCACCTGGAGGCTGACTCTGCCTATCTCAGTGCCTGACAACGACAGCAAAGCCCGTGCTGTTCCAAAGGACTACATTTGGGGAATTTTGCCGTCAAACGTTGAGATCAGTTTTTCATACTTAATGTAAGCGTCGGTGCAACCTCGATTTTAGTAATGAAATACGGTGCAAATCTGACACGGAAAATTGTATCCCCTGATAATGACCGTATTTTTTTAACATTATGTAATAATTATGACATTCCTTTTAATGAGCAGTAGACTTACCAAGTTGGAAAACGAAGCTTGTGGAGACTGTCTGGAATATATTGCGGCCAGATGCCTCTAGCGGCAGGACTGCGCTGCAAGCAGTGAAATACGATGCACATTACACTTAAATAAGAAGAAGAAGAGGAGGAGACAGTTCTTATAAAGCGCCATTCTCTCAAATGAGTAAAGCTCACTGCGCTGTAGATTTTTTTGATTTTTTTTTTTCTTCAAAAATCGCATTAACACACATTTAAATAAAAAACTATAAATAAATAAAAAAACTAATTTAAGTACAATATTGTTGTTGTTGTTGATCGCTATTATATAGCGCTCGAGAAGACTTACTGCGCTCGCATGTGATTCTACATGAGTGAATAGATTTTTATAGAGCGTTTTTGAATATCCACCGAAGTGGTACATTTACAGCGCTGGCATGGCTAGTGCCACATGAAACTGCTGCCATCTCGGCGCGTTTTGTGTACACCATACAACCATGCACTATGTCACTTTATGCAAAGCCTCATACGTAAAGTGCATGCATATTTAGCTGTAACCCGTCACCTGCACTTTTGGCAGAGAGACAGTGGTCTTTTACGTGCTACTGCGGTAACACGTGGGTGGAAGATATCAAAATAAGAGTCAGCACAGAAAATTGACCCGGGAGAAGAAAATTCTCCCGCCGCTCCTGCAGGGATTCGAACCCGCGACCTTTGGATCACGAGTCCGGCGCTCTAACCACTGAGCTATCCCCGCTCCCCATTAACATCACATCACACCTACACAAGGAAACACACACGCGCGCCAATCAGTCCCCCATCGCCCGTTCAAATACGTATTACATTTAGTCAGTTACCAATATTCTCTCAAAAACTCTCTCCCTTTGAGTCTCTCTTCTCCCCAATGCCTAACTCTCACCAGCCGCCCACTCCCCACCCCCGCCCCCCAAGCCTCATCCATATGCTTCCTTCCAGTCAACGACCCATGTACAGACATGTCACCTATTCTCTGAAACATATATAAACAGAGTGCTAGATTCTTGTGATAATCGGTTCAAAAACAGATTAATTGACAGCTAGACGGAACAAGTGAGTTTTCAGCTAATATCTAAAGCAGGCAAGTGAGGAAGCGTTTCTCAGATCAGCAGGCAGCGAGTTCCAGACATAGGGGCCAAAAATGTAAATGAGAGCTGACCAATTGTTTTGAGACTGATTTGGGGGATTTTGAGAAGCTTTTCATGGGAGGATTGCAGAAAATGAGATGGCCGATAGATACTAAGAGACGCAGACAGATACCGGTAGCCCATCGAGAATGGTACCGCCGTAGTCCAGACACGAGGTTATAATGGAGGAAACTAACCAGGCGGTTGAGTTGCTTTCCGAAGCTCCAGGAAACCTGACCGGCAGATAGTACTGATGTGCTGCTGCAAAGACAGAGGCTTGCCTACGCATCCACCGGCTACTCCTCTACGTTTATATATTTGTAATTAATGTGTTTCATTCTGCCATCATAGCTATGTATAAACACATACGATCTTACCCCACACATGTGAATAACAATTTACATACCTTTCTCGTCGATGAAAAAAATAATAAATTATTATTGGTTCCAGCTGATGGGATACGAAACCACAGGGCTATTGGACTACCTACCTACAAACTTTCCATCGCTACCCCTATAATTGGCAGTGGTGCACCTGCTCATATGGCCGTAGCGCACCTGTGTCAGAAGTTTTTACTACGTTTAATTTTGCATAAGATCTAGACAGTTTCTTCTGTATGATTATAGACTACTACTACTAAATTTTAGCAGACACGATGTGCTGACCTGACAGTCCAAATTTTATAGTCTGGCAATTTAGCGGCCGGTTGAATTAGATTATTGTTGAGGCATCTGTGACCAGCAATAAACAGTATCAACAAACCAAACAGGCTGTATAAACAACAGTACTTTAACAAAAATACGATCGACTGAATAATATTGGTAGTAGATTCGGTGTGCCCGTTCCAAGTGCAGAAGTTTCAAACACTGGGTTCACACGATTGTAGAACTTTGCAGCTTGTGGCAGATCTTTGCAGAACGGTGTGGTGTGATGAAGCCGATCGGTGAATAAATCAACGTGGATATAGACTAAATAGACGAACTTTCTATCTTTCGTCTGGTGTCATTATTATATTTTATGTGCTGCCGTTATTTAATGCCAACCTATTTCCTAAGGTATGTGACAGCTGAAAATCGAGGCAGAAAAATCCGACATTGAACGAAAAAATCGTCCGGAAAGGTGTGGTCAAACCGCACGCAAATGAATCAGTCCAGTAGATGTCTGACACCTGGCTGACTGGGCGTAAAAAAACCAAGTTACTTGATTACTTACCCCCAGGTTATAGAAAGGTATCTGTGCGTATTGCTGAAAGTAGCTTTGTGGGACTTGTACCGTCTCGGAGCTCTGTACTGTACTTGCCGTCACTTTTGCGCTACGTGGTAGGAGCAACCGCTTGTATACCTTTTTATACTGGGCTCTTGTTAGGGCTCTGGTTGCTGTGTAAACTTTGTCACGTGTCAAACACTTCACATGGGTGGTGTCAGAACCAAAGCTGGCTGAGTGCGTGGTAGATTCTAATCAGTCCCGGAGATACTCAACCTACAGGCCCCCCCCCCCCCCCCCCCACCCCCTTCTACCCGTTAGAGTTCTTTAGAGTGTGCTCAACACGTTACGATTTGTTCACAAAGAATCCCCTGGGGTGCAGTAGAGCTACAGCCCTTGACGCAAGGTCCTTCGCAATCAGAACAACGCACACCTGGGATTTCTTCTGTTCTTCTGTTGTTGTAGTCTCTGTACGTTTTCTCTTTCGCGACGCCATGTTTTACGTCTACTCAGTTCTACATTATTCAAAGAACATAATTCATATTAAAACACACCAGTAAAGGGCTTAAAAGTGCGATTTGGGGGGGGGGGGAATACTTTTGACAATAGCATATGTGTCTATCTAGACAGCTGCCAAGCCATGTAGTTCATACAGTACGTATAGTTATACTTCTTAAACAATTAGACTAACTTACTTGCTGCCATCCGATGTATCAGCAAGAGGGCCGAACCCTTTTCTTATTACGTATACACCTTGTATTTACTCGCATCTCAGGTGAGACTTACCGGGGGCAACTCAGGTGTTGTTGCTACGTTTGTCTGACGTCTTTCGAGCGCTAATTAACTCCCCTGTTTGTTGAGTCTGAACAGGCGCTCTGGGCCTCTTTCCGTTTCAGGTTGCATCAGTGTACATACTACAGTAATAAGCTTGATAAAAGACAAAATACTGCTATGGGAGAGAAAGCGGAGAGCAAGGACAACAGCAACAAAAACAAGAGAGAGAGAGAGAGGTCTTCATTTGGTTTAAACAAAGTTTATTTACATTCATAAAAATATGGACAATCAAAATCATTGTACGACCATTAAAACAAGCTAGGCTTATAGTAAATGCTCATAAACATAATTTACTAAATTCATTTTGCAGCAACGGTTATGTATGTTTATATTAAACAACATGAAAACAACAAAAATCAATCAAAGAGAGAGAGAGAGAGAAGTGCTCTTATGTCAGTAACTGTTTAGCTGAGTTTGTCATTCCATGGCAAAACGGCCGGACTGGGTAATGAAGTCTTGGACAGCTTTAAATATTAATGAGTTCATATTGTTTGATATGTTTAGATCCCCTTGCAGGAGGGTAGAAATGTTTAGCAAATTTGCAGGGAGTCTGAATAATTATGGTGTTTTGACGTACGTGTGTAAAACGTGGGCAGTGTAGAATGTAGTGTTCAGATGTTTCTTTTCTTTCTCCACAATCACAAGAGCTATTTGTTGTTAAATGTCTGTTTAATAGGTCGCAGTGGTAAGTAAACATGGGGCTTAAGGTCCACAGAAACCGTATGGCTTATTAGGGACGGGGAACGCGGCGGGCCCAGCGCACAAATTTTAATACTTTAGATAATTGGGGCCATAAAACTCCCACCCAATCAAAAAAAGAGAGAAAAGGACAGGAAAGAATGGTTAAAGGGTCATAGCCTGAAACACATACGTACACTCGGTTACATTATATATATGTACACTCACGCACGCATGCACACACACACACACACACACACACACACACACACACACACACACACACACACACACACACACACACACACACACACGCCAGAATCTATGAACGACGATTTACGAACACACAGGGGAGTGAGAGAGAAAGGGGGGGGGGGGGGGGCTGAGTAGCATAGGTACACTGCACACTTAGTAAGCTCAAAGTATGCAGATTTATGTATGGAGCGTGGTATGCTGAGACTTCAGACTGTTTATGGTGATTGCATGTGTTCTGTTACAAAGATAAGATAAAAACCAAGACAGAGCTGAGCCAAAAATGCCAAAAGAGTGCTGAAGCCGGGTAAGGAGAATTTGGTGATCTGTTGTATGGAAGGCTGCCGAGAGATCTAAGAGTGTCAGAATGCATATCTTGTTGTCCATAGCTGTTAGAAGGTCGCTAACGATCCTGAGCAGGATAGTTTCATTGCTGTGGTTGGGTCTGTAGGCTGACTGGAGAGGACTGAGAAGGTTGTTGTGGTTCAAGTGTTCGTTTAGCTGAGACAGAACTATTCTTTCTAAGACTTTTGACAGAAAAGATAAATTTGACACAGGACGGTAGTTCTTTATGTCACTGGGGTCTAGGGACATCTTCAAAATGGGTTTAACTAGAGCAGACTTGTAGACAGACGGGAAAACACCAAATACCAAGGAGTTGTTGAATACAGCAGTAATGCAAGGTAACAAAGAGTAAAGGCATTCAAGAACAAAGGGATAGGAAGCGCATCAAGTTCACATGTTTTTGAAGGTGAGGTGAGTATGGTGCGTCTGACAAAGTCCTCGGTTACAGGTCTGAAATGAGTGAGGGATCTGCCATGGAAAGAAAGTTCAGTGCAAGCAGGTGGGCTAGATGAAAGGACATTAAGTTTATTTCTAATGGTTTCAATCTTGTTTTTGAAAAGGTCGAGAAAACGTTTTGGAAGATCGATCAGAGGAAAGACTGTTGGAAGAGGAGATTGCTTTTTGTTTCCGAGCAGTTGGTTAGCCACACTGAACAGTTGTTTACACGACAGACTCTCCTTGATCTTATTACAATAGTAAGTAGTTTTGGCTTTGTGAACTAGTTTGGTGACAAGTTTTTTTGTTTTTTGTTTGTTTGTTTGTTTGTTTTTGCACTAGTCAGTCCCGTCTTCAGCCACATTCATTCGCCTGTGAGAGTTTTACTGCTCTACATTAAAAAGCGCACACACTGAAGTGAGTTAAATAGTACACAACATTATTACAACGTCGTGGGTATGTGGCAGCTGAAATCGTGTTGTCGCAGCCATGTTTCCACGCAGTCAGGACGTGTATTATCAAAGCTGTAGGCCAACTTAAAGCAGACACTACGCGCTTGAGTATCCGCTGTGATCCAAATGTGTGATAACTTTACCTTCGCTTACCGACACATTCATTCCATCACTCGCTAAACTAGTGCTCTTCCACCATCACTTTGTTTATTGCAGTATCGTACAATGGGGGCCAGGTCCTAGAGGAACATATAGCAATAGCAGCAACAGCAATAATGATAATAATAAATAAAGCGGATTCGTATATGTTTACTGTCAACTGCAAAGATTACCACGCGCTTCACATGGCTGTATAGTACCACTGGCGGTCGCGGTCTCAATTCGAGAATTGCAACCGGCTGCAGCTGATCGACGTCATGTAGTGGCAACGTCCACGTTTGCAGCGGCCACGTTGCAGCGACAAATATTTGAGGCTGCAAACTACCGAACTGTAATGATGGCCCTAGACGAGCAAAAAAGCACAAGCACAAGCACAAAAATCACAAGCACAAAAATCAAACAGGGTAGGCGGTAACACGAGCGACAAAATACGTAATTATCAATCATGACAATATATGTCGTCAACTAGACGCATCCATTATTCTGTCACAATATTGCACACACTTTCGGCATAGCCATGCGACGAACGTTCTCGTTGAGTCAGCACACACAAACACAAACACACACACACACACACACACACACACACACACACACACACACACACACACACACACACACACACACACACACACACACACACACACGCGCGGTAAAATAAGAACACATTTATTTCAAAAGGCCAATACAAAGGCCAATACAAAATGATGGAAGGTTTCAGAATAGCTGCCTTCTATTAAGCAATTAACAAACACTTTGTACAAAAACAAAGGACGTCAAATGAAAAGATTCTGAAACAATACTTAGCTCTCTTTTCTTGAAGCAGTTACCTGGGTTTGCAACGGGATATGCTCAGTTTCTACTTGTTGTTTTTGTTTGTTTGTTTGTTCATTTAACGTTCAGTGTTATTGTTGTTTGTTGCCCTGTAGGAGGCTACAATTACGAACTTGCGCGGTTTTGGTTTGCCCTACTGTAAAAGGTGTTCTTTTTAATTTTGTGTGCTTCTTCAGGACGTTGGTAGTTATCTCTGTTTCAGTATTTGTGGTTTGTTGTTGTTGTTGCTTTCTTTCTTCTTCTTTCCCTTCTCTCTATTGTTGTTTGTTGTTTTGTTGTTGTTGTTTTTTTATCTGTTCGGTGGGGGGGGGGGGGGGGCTTCTTTTTTTTGGGGGGTGGGGGTGGGGGGGGTGGAGGACATCCTGTTCTATTATAAGATTATAAAGTGGTCAAGCCAGGCGCCCTGACCACAATGCTATGATCGGGGGACACAGTGCCAAACTGCAATACCCTGG
>OY757544.1:4177532-4197578 GCA_963584105.1 Alviniconcha strummeri
TTACCTGGGATGGCAACGGGATATGCTCAGTTTCTAGTTGTTGTTTGTTTTTGTTTGTTTGTTTGCGCATTTAACGTTCAGTGTTATTGTTGTTTGTTGCCCAGCAGGAGGCTACAATTACGAGCGTGCGCGGTTTTGGTTTGCTCTATTATAAAAGGTGTTCTTTTAAATCTTGTGTGCTTCTTAAGAACGTTGGCAGTTATATCTGTTTCAGTGTTTGTGGTTTGTTGTTGTTGCTGTTTTGTTGTTGTTGTTGTTGTTTGTTTGTTTTTTCTTTCCCTTCTCTCTATTGTTGTTTTTGTTTGTTTGGGGGGGGGATCGATGCGGGGGAGGGGGGGGTTTGCCCTTGGGGGGTGGGGGTGGGGTAAAAATCTTACATGGGCTAGCAACAACAAACCAGAGATACCCGGTGACATCGTATAATCAGAATAGGGGCCAACCTACGGGGACCTTGTTGCATTATAATACTGGAATGGGGGGCCAAGACCAGAGGTACCCAGTAACATCGTAAAATCAAAATAGGAGCCACCCTTAGGGTCCTTGTCCCATTGTAATATTAAAATGGGAGCCTAGCCCAGGGGCTTCCTGTAACAAGGTAAGATTATAATAGGGGGCCAAACCCAGAGGACTGTGTTGCATCTTTAATACTTTAATGGATGCCCAGCCTGCCGCCCTATTTCATCATATTCTATAAGTGGGGGGGGGGGGGGGGGGGGGGACGGGGGGGGGGGCGTCTCAAGGACATCCTGTTCTATTATAAGATTATAAAGTGGTCAAGCCAGGCGCCCTGACCCGTCACAATGCTATGATCGGGGGACACAGTGCCAAACTGCAATACCCTGGCCAATGCTGGCCAAATCTAGTGCCAAAAGCCTTCCTGTCCGAGTGTAATGTTATAAAGGAGGGGGGGGGGGGTCAATGGCACCATGCCCCATTGTAATGGGGGCCATGTAGAGGGGGCACCAAGTCCCTGTCCCACAGTAAGATCATGAGGAGGTCAGTGGGAGTTGTAAAGTGAAGAGGGGTGGACAAGCCCCGAGCACCCTGTCCTGTAGTAACTGTATAATGGGGGGCTGGGGCCCTCTTGGACCTTGTTCCATCATCATAACTGGGGCCAAGCCCAACGGCACCTTGTCCCATTATAGCATCATAATCGGGGCTATCCCAATAATAATTATAATGGGGGCCAGGCCCAAGGCAGCATGACTCATATAACATCATAATTGATGCCACACCCATAAGCACCATGTCCCATTATCTCATAACTGATGGCAATGGCACTACGTCCCCAGTCTGAAACGGAACGAGGCCCACGGCGCTAATTAAGTGCTGGAGAGAAAGAAAATTGTGAGAAAAAAATCCTTCATTAAGTGATCGATTGAAGAAAAAAGTTAATGGTTCAGATATGATTCCAGCGCTATTTTAAAAATTATATTATGTATTTGATCAGGGCCTGTCGCCTTTGCTGTGCTTAATTCTGTAAGAGTACTTTTTACTTCTTCTACGCTCAAATTTATTTGATTTATACTCGTTAATAGTTCTGGTACATCTGGAACATCGACGTTGTCTTCAATAGTTGATTGGTTGATGAAGAATTGGTTAAGTACAGTCGCCTTCTCTTTGTTGGTATAATAAGTAACTCCATTTTTTTCTAATGGTGGTATTACGTCGGGATCAGATCTCTTGTTACTCATGAATGACTTTACTAGTTTCCACCAGTTTTTTGGTACCGAATGTCGCGCTGGAAGACGTACGATTGTCTAAATCCTGTAAATAATCTAATTTCTTTTTCCTTATGTCGTAGGTTAGGTCGTACCTAATTTGTCTAAAGTTTTTTCCACAACTGGTCGGTATTAAATATTTTAGCTTTTTTGTGGAGCTTATTTTTGTTTCTTATTATTTGTTTAATTTCTTCAGTTATCCATGGTTTGTCGCACTGCCGAACACTAATTCTATTTACAGGCATACACCTTTTTGCCTGTGTAAAGTTTGATGATCTTCATTTGATGATTTAACGAATAAAGGCCACGGGCCCATTTCGAGTCACTTTCGGTAGTAGCTCGAAAAGCGTTGGACATATTCAAATTTTAACTGCAACAGTTCTTCAATACATTAATTTTCCTTTCTCTCCAAGATTCCGTCACTCCTTCATCCGCTTACCGACACATTCATTCCATCACTCGCTAAACTCCTGCGCTTTTTTCCTTTGCACCATCACTTTGTTTATTGCAGTATCCTACAATGGGGGCCAGGTCCTAGAGGAACATGTAGCAATAGCAGCAACAGCAATAATAATAATAATAATAAATAATGCGGATTTGTATATGTTTACTGTCAACTGCAAAGATTACCACGCGCTTCACATGGCTGTATAGTACCACTGGCGGTCGCGGTCTCAATTCGAGACTTGCAACCGGCTGCAGCTGATCGACGTCATGTAGTGGCAACGTCCACGTTTGCAGCGGCCACGTTGCAGCGACAAACATTTGAGGCTGCATATATATATGTATATATATGTATATCAGCTAGCGGGAGGAACATGAACAAGACTAGACATGCACGGTATAAGTTTCAACGCTTCCTGAGGCCCTTGATTTGGATCACATTTCAGAGAAAATGTGGACACAGGTTTTTCTTTGTTCCTTCGTCTTCTTTGTTGTCTTTTCTTTCCTAGTTTCGAGACAAACTCGAGTATTTAAAACTGCATCAGAAAGTGATATTCTCGATAAAAAATAATAATAAAAAATAAAATAAAAATAAAGGTAAGCCGGTTACAGCACGGGAAACGACTAGAGCTTCGTTGATATTCACGACCGTTGAAAAAACAGGAGGTATTATTCAGCCCTTATTTGGGCCCATCCCCTCCACCCCACACCCCACCCCACCCCATACACAGAGAGAGAGAGTATCTTCGGCCTGTGTTGGTCAAACGTGATCATACTCACTCTCAACGGAGGCGTGTGTGCACTCGTTGTTGTCACCGGCTCCAAAGGGCGAGGCCGTCGTTTAGCGTGACACGGGGATCCCGCCGCTAGTTTATGGACCTGCTGTACCTCAGCCAGCGCTGGGCAAACAGTGTGAGTGTGAGGATTGTGTGGGGGACTGTGCGTGTGTGTGTGTGTGTGTGTGTGTGTGTGTGTGTGTGTGTGAGTGCGTGTCTGTGTATGTGCATGCGTGCGTGTGTATGTGCGTGAGTGGGTGTGTATGCCTGTGTGCGTGCGTGCGTGTGCGTGTGTGCGTGCGTGTGTGTGTGTGTGTGTGTGTGTGTGTGTGTGTGTGTGTGTGTGTGTGTGTGTTGTGTGTGTGTGGTGTGTGTGTGTAACAAAATACAGCACGCTTCAAGCTGGGGAAAGTTTGAAAGGGCGTGTCTTTATTTTTCGCCAGACTTTGCCTCCGTGTTGGTTTACTCGGGTTTCTCCGCAAGGCAGTTAGACTGTTTTTTCTCTTTTTATTTTTGGAGCACCCCATGGACGTCAGACAGGACTTTCCCAGCAGACTTGTGTCTCACACACATGAAAGAATTTGTTTTGCGCTTCGGTTTTATTTTCAACTTCTTGTTAAATATATTGACTAGAGCAGTGTAATCCTTCCCGTTGGTCGTTAACCGAGTATCAAAGCCAGAAAACAACAAAAAGCATTTGACTATTCTCTTTAGTTTTTGTATTCCGATTCAGATTTTGGTGCAAACACATTCTAATCACTGGAGAAAAAAGAAGAAGAAAAAAAGAAAAGAAAAAAAAGGTAAACAAAAAGAGCCCAACATGTGACTATTAACATTATTGTTGTTGTGGTTGTTGTTGTTACTGCTTTGTTTGTTTGTTTGTTGTTGTTGTTTGTTTTGTTTGTTTTGTTGTTACTGCGTTTTTGTTGTGTGTGTGTGTGTGTGTGTGTGTGTGTGTGTGTGTGTGTGTGTGTGTGTGTGTGTGTGTGTGTGTGTGTGTGTGTGTGTGTGTGTGTGTGTGTGTGTGGTTGTTGTCTTATGGCTTTGCGAGTAATTCTGTCACCTTATCTGGGTAAGGCTGCAGCAGCCGCAAGAGCAGCGCTACCCATTCCCTACCAGTGTGTGCGGTTTTTGCGTGTGTCTAAACACTGGTTTGCCTGAGGGTTTTTCTTTGTTTGTATGTTTTGCTTCGCTTTTCTTATTTAATTTTAACGTGCTCACAAATATTGATACTTGCGATTGCACGCAGGAGCTTTACGAACACCAGAAGAAATTATGCACTGAAAGTTGACTGTATGAGAACAATTCCTTACCGCACCGGAGAATCGGCAGAGCTCAGGAGCTGTGTGAAAGTCGAGGTGGCCGTCCTGGTCTCTGTCGACATGAAGCAGCACTGAACGAACCAACGGAGAATCGAACCCGCGTCAGTATTGCCAGTGCCTTTTCGGTCCGACGCTGAATCGACTGAGCTGCATTTACCTCGAACTATCCGACTTCATGTGTCTTAATAAGACAGACATTTGTTGCAGAAGATTTAATCCGTCGAAGGAACTAGCCTTCTTTCTCAAAACATGTTGCCCAGCACGCAGAAGAGATCGGAATAAAATCCTGAAAATCAAGGATTTTGTTTGAGAAGCTCCCTTCACTTTTCATGTTCAGTTTCTAATATGGGTTTCGTTTGTAACGGTTAACGACTGTCTGCACACAACAAGGTCAAATGTCCCAAATGTACCGTGTTGCACGCACCGCCCCCTTCCATACCGGGCACCAGAGGTGTGTACTCACGCTGTCCGGCGTCCATGAAAGAGCAGCAGTCACCACAGGGTCACCTGCGGCACTTGACGGTCTCTCTCTCTCTCTCTCTCTCTCTCTCTCTCTCTCTCTCTCTCTCTCTCTCTCTCTCTCTCTCTCTCTCTCTCTCTCTCTCTCCTCTCTCTCTCTCTCTCACACACACACACACACACACACACACACACACACACACACACACACACACACACACACACACACACACACACACACGGTAAAATAAGAACATATTTATTTTAAAAAGACAGAACAAAACGGTGGAAGGTTTCGGAATAGCTGCCTTCTACTAAGCAATTAACAAACAGTTGGTACAAAAACAAAAGACGCCAAATGAAAAGGTACAGAAACAATACTTAGCTCTTTTTTCAGAGGCAGTTACCTGGGTTAGCAACGGGGGGGGGGGGGGGGGTAAAAATCTTACATGGCCCAACAACAACAGACCAGAAATACCCGGTAACATCGTATAATCAAAATAGAGGCCAGCCTATGGAACCTTGTTGCATTATAATACTGGAATGGGTACCCAGAGGTACCCAGTAACATTGTAAAATCAGAATAGGAGCCACCCTCAGGGTCCTTGTCCCATTGTAATATTAGAATGGGAGCCAAGCCCAGGGGCTTCCTGTAACAAGGTAAGATTATAATAGGGGCCAAACCCAGAGGACCGTGTCCCATTTTTTTATACTTTAATGGATGCCAAGCCATTCGCCCTCTTTCATCATATTCCATAAGGGGGGGTGGGGGTGGGGTGGGGAGGGGGGCAGTCTCCAAGCACCCGGTCCCGTAGTAACTGTATAATGGGGGCTGGCCCTCTTGGACCTTGTCCCATCATCATAATTGACGGTAGACAAACTGAACACTAAACGTTGATGAAATTACTTCGCGGTGTACATTATTCTATTCTGAACTAAGAAAACATTATATTTATGAGGTTTTCTAACAATACAGAATCATGTTACTATGGATGAAGACAGGAATTCTGACATTATTAAATCTGGTGCGATGGGGAGGTAAATCCAGTACTGTGACAATCAGACACGTCACATCATCACACAACTGGGGTGAGTATAAACCCAGGACCCTACTGTGGCATTCTGAAGCCAAAATATCAATGTAAAGAGTCATGCAGAACTTTTGACCGAAAAGGAAAGGTCATATTATATTCATTTCTTAGATTTTCCACATTAGAAGTACACTGTACTTAGTTAAGCTATCGCTGTAAACAGTGCCTCACAATGTTTTGATTCTGTTTGTTTTAGACAACAAAAAAGGCATTTGAACACACACTTATTATCAACTTTAATTATTATGATCAATAAAATAACAAATCTCGAAAAACAATATTTAAAAAAAGGCACTGGAATTCACGACTGTAAAATGCTAAAAGATGTCATCCAACCCTAACGTGAAGAACAAACACACACACACGCACGCACGCACGCACGCACGCACGCACGCACGCACGCACGCACGCACGCACGCACGCACGCACGCACGCGCACACACACACACACACACACACACACACACAAGGTAAAATAAGAACACATTTATTTTAAAAGGACAATACAATATGGTGGAAGGTTTGGGAATAGCTGCCTTCAATTAAGCAATTAACAAAAGGTTGGTACAAAAAAGAAGAAAAAAGAAAAGAAAAAAAGGACCTCAAATAAAAAGGTGCAGAAATAATACTTAGCTCTTTTTTTTAGGGGCAGTTACAAGGGTTGGCAATGGGATATGCTCAGTTTCTATTTGTTTTTGTTGTTTGTTTGTTTGTTTGTTTGTTCATTTAACGTTCAGTGTTATTGTTGTTTGTTGCATGCGAGGTTTTGTTTTGCCTTATTAAAAAAAAGTTTTCTTTTTAATCTTGTGTGCGTCTTCAGAACATTGGCAGTTACCTGTTTCAGTAGTTGTGGTTTGTTTTTGTTGTTGCTGAGTTTTTTGTTTGTTTGTTTGTGTGTGGGGTTGTTGTTGTTGGGGGTGGGGGGGTGGGAGGGGGGTCTTTGCCCTTTCTTTTGGGTGTGTGTGGGGGGGGGGGTAAAAATCTTACATGGCCCAACAACAACAAACCAGAGATACCCGGTAACATCGTGTAATCAAAATAGAGGCCAGCCAAAAGGGACCTTGTTGCATTATAATACAGGAATGGGGGCCAAGACCAGAGGTGCCCAGTAACATCGTGAAGTCAGAATAGGAGCCACCCTCAGGGTCCTTGTCTCACTGTAATATTAGAATGGGAGCCAAGCCCAGGGGCTTCCTGTAAAAGGAAAGATTATAATAAGGGCCAAACCCAGAGGCCCGTGTCCCATTTTTAATACTTTATTGGATGCCAAGCCAGGTGCCCTATTTCATCGTATTCTGTAAGGGGGTGGGGGGGGTGGGGGGTTGGCAATCTCAAGGACATCCTGTTCCATTATAAAGATTATGAAGTGGTCAAGCCAGGCGCCCTGACTCATCATCACAAAGGCCTTACTGTCCGAGTGTAATGTTATAAAGGGGGGTCAATGGCACCATGCCCCATTATCATGGGGGCCATATAGAGGGGCACCGAGTCCCTGTCCCACAGTAGTATCATAAGGAGATCAGGGGGAGGTGTAAAAAGGAAGAGGGGTGGACAAGCTCCAAGCACCCTGTCCTGTAGTAACTGTCTAATGGGGCTTGGCCCTCTTGGACCTTGTCCCATCATCATAATTGCATAACTGGGGCCAAGCCCAACGGCTTCTTGTTCCATTATAGCATCATAATCGGGACTATCCCAAGGGGTATGTTCCATTATAATATCATAATGGGGGCCAGGCCCAAGGGCAGCATGACTCGTATAACATCATAATTGATGCCACACCCATGGGCACCATGTCCCATTATCTCATAACTGGGGCTAGGTCCAATGGCACTAGGTCCCAGTCTGAAACAGAACGAGGCCCAGGGCACTAATTAAGTGCATGATTTGTTGATTCGGCACCACGTCCTATTATAACATTATAGTTATGCACAAAGCAAGAGTCTCATTATCATATAAAAATGGGGGCCAAGCCCACTGGCACCATGTTTCATTAAATTATCATAATGGGGTCTAGTCCAAGGGTACCAAGTTCCATGAGCAAGTCGCAGGGCGCCATGTCCCACTGTAATATCACAATGGGGACTAACGCATTTTTCTCCAACATTTAGTGGGCGTAGAAAAGACAAGTTCCTTCGTTCCTTCCAACATTAACAAATCAAAGTAAAAACTTCGAAAGTAGGGAGTCAGTTTAAAATGCTCGCTGTTTTTATGTCGCTTTTGGAAATGAGTTTCGCGATGCTGGATCAGATACTTACAAGCGTCGTCAGCTGTCGAGGACTATAGTTCCTTTAAAATAAAGAAATTGAGAATTGGAGTTCTCTTTAGTCAGAAGGGGAAGTTTTCTGCGATGCATGTAATGTATTGTTTGTTTTTATTACTGGTATCTTTTATGCAGTCGTAAGGCAAATTTCTGTTATTCATAAACAATAAAAACTCTGTATTCATCAGTAGGCTCAATACGTACATAATATCTGCACGTGAGAAAACCAGTAAGTCGGTAAGCACATCGTATTTGTCTGTGAGCATAAGCGGGCAGTTACAGAGTTCAGTCCTATACACGTATAGCATCCCTGTGACTGGCGTATCAGTCAGTGGCGGAGTATGGTCAGGTCAAGGCTCGGCTGACTCGCTTGCGATAACAAACTCAGTTTACACTCGGAGAACTAAGAGAATACTCGGCTGAGAAATCACATGCTGACCAACTTTTGTTTTCGCGAAGAGCCAGGCAGCTTTTTTGTTGTTGTTGCTTCTTTTTTTGCTCTCTCTCTCTCTCTCTCTCTCTCTCTCTCTCTCTCCTCTCTCTCTCTCTCTCTCTCTCTCTCTCTCTCTCTCTCTCTCTCTCTCTCTCTCTCTCTCTCTCTCTCTCTCTCTCTCTCTCTCTCTCCGTTTTACGGTAAGCAGATGATTATTCCTATATCCCTATTTTATGAAAATATGAATTCAAAATAATTGTTAATTGCACATCTCACATACTATTCATTAAAATTTTGCTAGTTTCTTCACCTCTGTTTTGGGGCTCTCTCTGTGTGTCTCTGTCTCTGTTTCTGTCTGTCTCTCTCTGCCTCTGTCTCTCTGTCTCCCTGTCTCTCTCTGTCGTCTCTCTCTGTCTGTCTGTCTCTGTCTCTGTCTCTCTCTGTCTCTCTGTCTCTGTCTCTGTCTCTGTCTCTCTGTCTCTGTCTCTGTCTCTGTCTCTCTCTCTCTCTCTCTCTCTCTCTCTCTCTCTCTCTCTCTCTCTCTCTCTCTCTCTCTCTCTCTCTCTCTCTCTCTCTCTCTCTCTCTCTCTCCTAAAAGAAAAGCGTTAACGTTTGATTCCGGCTTATGTGTCTAAAATCAACGGAAAAGTATTCATAACTAATACGGGCCTATGTATCTAATATCCACAGAAAAATATTAATAACTGATACCGGTCTATGCATCTGATATACACAGAAAAGTACTGATAACTGATACCGGCCTGTGTATCTGGTACCCACAGAAAAGTATTATTAACTGATACCGGCCTATGCATCTAATATACAAGAAAAGTGTTGCTGTCTGATACTGGCCAATGTATGTCCTATCTTGCCACATCGATCGCCTCCGCACCCAATACCTCGCGTTTCGCCATTTCGGGACACCCTTGCGTCCTGTTGCTGAACACAGATCAGTCACGTGAGAGGGGAAAAAGCTCTACGTCTACACGTCAAATGAACTGTTGTGCCGGCGGCAGAAACCCCGCTTTGTTCATATTTTGTACCATAAAACGCCTTTCCATACATTCGGTTGTGTTGTGGAATGCAAACATTCGAGTATAAGTGTGCACTGAGGATGAAGACAGCTATAACTGCACACACTTAGCTTTCCTGTGCCCTTCCTCCATACTCTGCAGTAATTGGTTACACCACTGAAGGGGCACTTTTTTTATCTCCACGCACCTGTTTACCGAAATCGCCATTATAAGTATTACGCTGCAAGCGCCTTTCGTAAAAAAAAAAATCCAGAAGTTTGAGTATGAAGACCGTGGAAGTAGCGTAGCATCGAAGCACGCACGTAGACATCGGGGGCGTCCGCCCCGAATAAAACAATAGTCCATTCTCGATTCGACTGGGTTTTGTTTGTGCTGGCCAGCGGCTATTAGAGAAACGCGGTCTGATATAATTCGAGTTGTCTCTGTGTTACAAACATACTGCCATTTGATCAACAACGAAAAACTGTCGGTTAAGCTAACAGTTTTCGGAGGCTTTTGGCGTAACCAGTTATGGCAGTGGTTGGAACAAGGATGACGTAATTAGTGCTACGAGTTTACCGCTACTGAGTGTGTGTCTGCGTAGCTTGATCATGTGATCGAAGACGGTGCCGGCGGCCAGGCAGTGACGTACATATATTGACGAGCATAACGCACAGTGACCGTACAGATAAGGGAGCGGGGAAGGTGGCGGTGGGGGGAGGGGAGGCGAACTGATTCGTGCACCCTTGGCCGATTAAATCTTAGATAAGATTGCGTGCATGGTCGTTTGTCACGTAGGCCTAAAGACTACGTGACTTGCTTGCAGCGCGGGTTTGTGAAGATAGTCAACGATGACACTAAGGAGTCAGAGATTACATTTTATTCTAGTGTGTACATTCGCCAAACTAGCTCTCTAAGGGTACGTTTATCAGAAAGACAAAAGTAACTCCTCGGGTCTTCCAGGCGGGGCTCACGTTGGAACGACTTGCGCGCGCGCGCGCGCGCGCGCGCGTGTGTGTTAGTGTGTGTGTGTGTGTGTGTGTGTGTGTGTGTGTGTGTGTGTGTGTGTGTGTGTGTGTGTGTGTGTGTGTGTGTGTGCGTCTGGCATTTGTGTGTGTGTGTGCGTCTGGCATTTGTGTGTGTGTGTGTGTGTGTGTGTGTGTGTGTGTGTGTGTGTGTGTGTGTGTGTGTGCGTGCGTGCGTGAGTGCGTGCGTGTGTGTGTGTGTGTGTGTGTGTGTATGTGTGTGTGTGTGTGTGTGTGTGTGTGTGTGTGTGTGTGTGTGTGTGTGTGTGTTTGACTGTACATCCGTGTGTGTGTGTGTGTGTGTGTGTGTGTGTGTGTGTGTGTGTGTGTGTGTGTGTGTGTGTGTGTGTGTGTGTGTGTGTGTGTGTAAGTCGTTTGGAACGCTAGTAAGTCGTTTGGAAAAGCATGAAAGGGCTATTTCAATATAATTACAATTTAATTACTATTATCTCTACATGGTAAATATGTCTTTTGGCGCTTGGTTCCATCAGCCTATTTGCATCAAAAGCTCAAAATTACTAATTATGTACACATGTTCGGTATTTGTGAGCCTTTGGTGCTGCTCCTTGTGGCTTACTTGTGTCAAAAGTACATAACTACAATTATGTGGAGACAAAATCAGTTATGTGCAGATAATTAGTAATTATGTGCACATGATTACCATTGTGTAGAATTATGTGCACGTAATTAGTACGTGTGTTTTTTGACGCTAGTAAACCACCACATTTAAGATTTCTCGTAATGTGCATCACTTACCAAACTCCTCTAGTTTCAAAACTCGAGTTGGCAAAATCGGGGTTTCGGTATTTTCAGATCTGAAAAGGTCTCTTTTCACCAATTTATTATTTTCCAGACTATTGCGAGTGCAAAATATATGACTATCGTATGTGCGTTTTGTTTCCAGACTCTGATCCGACTCGTCCCAGCTGACGCTATAACGACTTCTTTCGGCGAGTGACTTCACTGAACAAGCCCATGTTATGTGCTGAAAGGACTTTGTGCTGCAACTGTTTGTGGAGTAAGGTGGAGGCTACTGTGGTACTCTTCCAAATGGGGGCCTCGGAGTCAACACAAGTTGAAAGCGAGAAAACAGTGAAGGTCTGTACCACTGACGGTACCACCGTCTACGAAGACAAGGACAAGAAGACGTTCACATCCACCCCGGAGGCAGCCCAGAAAATAATGTGTTCGACAGCCCAGAGTAACGTAGACTTGATGAGAGAAGGTCTGAGGGGGGTTTCTGATTTTCATAGAAACCCAGCTCTTCCTTCTTCAGGTCACAGGGCTATAAGTAATTAACTTTACATTTTCGCCCGTTAAACTTTGACGACAAAGAATTTCAAAGACTTAAACAATCGTTCCTCTGTTTGACCTCTTAACCTCACCGGAAGCCCATTGATCTCCGACCGCGTAAACGGCGGTGTGTGAAGAACCCCAAAAAGTAAAGATATCACATATCTATGATCCTGAATTATATCTCGCTCCAGCTGTCGTATCTAATTCGTGAGAATCGATGCTAATTTCACCGTGCAACACGACGCTTCGAAGTTACGATGGGAAACATACTGGAAAAGCATGAAGTGGTTTTCACGACAAGTGAGAGAACGACAAAAGTGGTCGCTCCAGACGGTTCACGGCTCGTGCTGCACAAAGAAGAGATCTTTGAGAAGGATAAACTAAAACACTGGAACTACTCTGCGGAACGTCACAACCCACTTACCGGCGACCACCAGCAGTGGTTCTGGACATCGCAGCAAAGGCCCAGCAACCCCTGTCCCGGAATTGGCTCTCCTGTTGACCTCCCTAAACCGGCTGCAATTTCTGCTTCTAGCAAACAGCCAAAAATTGCAACTGGAAGCAATAACCCAAAGCCTGCAACTTGTCCCGATAGCGGTAACCCCAAACTCGCACCTTGCCCCGAAAGTGTCAAACCCCAAACCGCACCTTGCCCCGATAGTGTCAAACCCCAAACCGCACCTTGCCCCGATAGTGTCAAACCCCAAACCGCACCTTGCCCCGATAGTGTCAAACCCCAAACCGCACCTTGCCCCGATAGTGTCAAACCCCAAACCGCACCTTGCCCCGATAGTGTCAAGACCAAACCGCACCTTGCCCTGACAGTTACAACCCCAAATCCGCAACAGGGCAAACTACTGACTGCAGAACTTACAGCGGAGCATCTATACCAAACGGGGATATAAACGAAGAGAATATGTCAGATGCTGCTTTCGTCTGGTTCTGAGCACAGCAGGGAGCGTGAGATCTGGTGATGTTTGGGAAGTCCTGCTGTTAGACCACAAGACGATTTCACGTCAGACCTGAGCTTATTGTGAACTGATCGGACTTTGCAGTAAGTAGATAAGGGAATTTCATGAACATTTGAATTAGTTTCTCGAGCAAATTGAATTATCACTTGACAAGGCCTACAACGGATAGGGTTTTAAAGTGAGTTGTTGTTACTTTGGTCGATTGCTTGTTTCCTTTAATGGGTCTCTTTGCATTTCTGTGGTTTCTGTTAAAAATGTGCTTTGAACGCATATTCCGTCGTGTCAAAAATGAAGTCGACTATTTCGAGTGAGCGTACAGTGACAGTGCGATCCGCTGACGGTGGCAAGGTAGTTGCTCACAAAAGGGAAATCGTGGAAAGGGGGCAGCTGAGAGAAGCTGAGCACTCCGTCAGCCAATGGCCGGGAGCCAACAACCCAGACGGCGAAGTGAAAGTGTGGAGCAGACAGTACGGCGGTGTCGCTAAAAACGATCTGTCTGTGGCATACCCTGTGAACCAATAGTCATGTGCTTCTGTGTTGCTTTATGTCCACAGGAACCATAAGGCTTATAAGGAACGGGGAGCCCAGGACGGCCACCTCGACTTTGACACAGCTCCTGAGCTCTGCCACGTGCTTGTGATCATGGACCTGTATCTATGTTAAGTCCATGCTTGTGACACTCCACACGGTGAAGTGGAGGTGAAGTGCCGGCAATACGGCAGCCTCGGTAATCATTTACTTTTGTGGTGCGACTCAAGTAAGACTTTAAAGGAGCAGACAAAACACTTTTTCTGTTTGATGCTGATGGACCAGCACACAGAGAGCAACACCAATTTTGAGATCGCGTGTTTCAGTCGTGTTTTGACACTAACACTGAAATAAGATTGTTTAACAAGAACGTCTATCTGTTTACCGTTTGCATCAGAACTGCTAGTGTCAGTACTATATGTGTACGTGCTTAGTTAACAAGGATTTGTTAACAGACTGATGAAGTGTAACATTGGTAATAATTATGTTCTGTGTGAACTGAAGCGATACAGAGGTTGATACCATCGCATTATTATTATTCTGATGCCGATTATTTGAGGCATACTGCACATTGGTTGGACATACAGTCCAGGTTACAGATTTGACAAAAGGTTTAGAATTCTGTTAATCTAAAGCAATAATCTTTCTTCTTTTTCTTTACTTTTTTCTTTTTATATATATATATTTATTTATTTTTATGCAATGCGATCTTTCGTATCAAAGTAAAGGCTGACTTACTCGGGCAGTTTTATCATCCTGACCATTTTTTTTTCTTTCAGATCAGACACACACACACAGAGAAGAAAAACTTGACAGGGTCAGTTACTGTTTTTATTTTTTGCACGTCTTGCACCCTTAGTCAAAGGGTTTGTGGTCATAGCCATGGGTGGTGAACAAAGCTGCCCTCAGCGCCGCATCCGTGGCGAAGTGCACGTGCTAAAAATAGAGCAAGGAAACATAACTCCCGTGGTACAGCTGAGCAATGACGTCACTATGTCAAATGTCAGCGATGAGAGGTTTGATGAGATAGAGGAGAGCGAAGTGAATGAACTGATGCAAAAGCTGAAAACAGCCCTAGATGGTCTGCAGAGCCTATCGCAGATTCAAAGTGGTGAGAGGAGACTAACACAAAACTGAGGACAGGCTGATCTGCTGATCTGAACAGCGGCTTGAGGTGGTGGTGGGGGGTGGGGTGGGTGGGGGGGAGCCAACAGCAAATGTACAAGCAACAGTGTTCTGACCAAACTGAAGACGGATGTCAATCAAAACTAAGTACAAGAACTGTACCGTAATCAGCTGCAATAATCAAAATAAGCGGAGAGGGGGGCGAAGAGCTGAGGAAGAAACTGGTAGGTGGGTAGACAGCTACATAGACAGATAAGGCGATATTTAAAGGCTAATCAACTCAGTCAAGGGAAGTAACACAAACAATACAAAATGGTGTTGAAGAGATGTTTACGGCGAGAGTAAGAGGAGGGAGAAGGCCATCCCACCCTCGTAGTGATGGCTCTGATACCTTCAGCTCTTTGCATACTTTGTTGTCAAAGAACGGATTGTCTTCCCGCGTGGAAAGTTGAATTTGCTTTCCCTAAGAGAGCAAACTAACGTGATTAAATTTTTAACGTTGGTGGAATTTCTATATAATTTTATGAAGGCGGCATTTTCTAATTGTGGCGGTACACTCTCACAGGCAATCCTGTCGCGCATGGAACTTCGGCTTTATCATTTAACTTTGTTGATTTGGTTGTTGGTCACATATCGTCTCACTCGAAGGACGTCACTGGGCCCACCAACTTGAAACTAGGGCGAGTTTAAAGACGGTTACTATCCGAAGCGGGGTTCGACCCCGTAGAACATCGATCCCGAGTCCGGTCAGTCAGTGTCGTAATAACTCGGCCGGCACGCCACTTTATCGTAGACGCCGTTAACAAAGAAGGCCAAGGTAGCCTTAATTTGTTGACTTTCCAGCGCTAACGAAGTCATCCTTCGCTGGTGGTGCCCCTAGAAGCAAAACTCACACATTAGGCTTCTTATAACCAAGACTAGCATGCCGGACGTGGGAAGTTGTAGAAACATACAAGGGAGAATTAGGATGCAGTGTTCTGCTCCCGAATTAATCGATGGCCGAAGCACAGGCCGAGGCGGTCATTTTCCGGGCAGACAATAATTTATCATTCATGAAACGAAGGTCTGACCATCGATACTGTCTTCATTTCAGCACGACAATCAGACTGTACACAAAACTGATCATACTTGGTCGAGTTGGCCCCAATCAGTCGTTGGGCTACTTGGACAGGCAACTAATACACGGTCACATGACCGCAGTGTAGTTTGTACGTAAACACTGAAAACTACGTGCTGCGGGCTGTCTTGCGTTTCATGTTCCGCTTTGTTTCTCATACTTTCGACATAATCAGTCGCTTTGCAACATCCCAACACATTTAGCTGTACATTGTACTGGTTCATTTTGTTCTTTGTCTTTGTCTTCTATACAATATGTATTCAGTTGAAAGGGACAGGTATAATCAGCTTTCGTTCTTACTGCATGTGTTTTGTGTGCATTTTTCGGGGGTCCTCATTGTTTTTCGTGAGTTGACCGTTTAATCGCCGTGGAAATTTTCGTGTTTGCATTGCCGCTGTAGATCAGCCGGTGGGGGGGGGGGGGGGGGGGGTCATCAAATAATCTACAATCATTTTGCCATTGTTGTTGCGACTAAGTTAGCCGAAGAGTGCGAGTTTTCTGGGCTCAATCCGGTAACGGCCAACAGGAAAATGTTTTTGAAAGTGAAAATAAAGCTAATGCCATTTGCGGCACTTGAAATGCATGCGCATGAATCAACCAACCAGATTTCATTTTCTTCTTCTTCTTCTTCTTTTTTATTTTTTATTTTTTATTTTATTTTTATGACGCTTCCAAACTGCACTTATGTCCGCTTTAGCTTGAACTCTTTTATTATGTCCGCATTAGCTTGAACTCTTTTCGCAGTCCATTCTGGTGACGGTTTCCGGGTACAGTAACTGATTTTTTCATTGAACCCAAAATCAAAAGAGTTTCAGTCGGCGCTCACGCCCCAGAGAACGGCTGACAGCCTGCCGCGGTCAGTTTTTCTGTAGTTGAAGGGTATAAGTGATCCGGCATTTCAAGTAAAAATAATACTGCAAGCAGAAAGCGTCTCTTGAGATACTCAAAGTGCAGGAGCATATGAGTGTATAATTTACGCCACATGAAGAAAGAAAAACAATCTAACCATCACCGGCTGACTACAAGCCAGCAGATTGTGTGTGTGTGTGTGTGTGTGTGTGTGTGTGTGTGTGTGTGTGTGTGTGTGTGTGTGTGTGTGTGTGTGTGTGTGTGTGTGTGTGTGTGTGTGTGTGTGTGTGAGAGAGAGAGAGAGAGAGAGAGAGAGTGGTGGTGGTGGTGGTGGTGGTGGGTGTGGGGTGTGTGTG
The DNA here is from genome assembly GCA_963584105.1 of Alviniconcha strummeri. Lineage (NCBI taxonomy): Eukaryota > Metazoa > Mollusca > Gastropoda > Provannidae > Alviniconcha > Alviniconcha strummeri. The sequence goes on from OY757544.1 coordinate 4,194,319, forward strand.
TGTGTGTGTGTGTGTGTGTGTGTGTGTGTGTGTGTGTGTGTGTGTGTGTGTGTGTGTGTGTGTGTGTGTGTGTGTGTGTGTGTGTGTGTGTGTGTGTGTGTGTGTGTGTGTGTGAATTATGGAGAAGCAGTAAGGAAACACAAACAGTGTTTGAAGGGCTGTATGGAGCTACATCCTTTCCTCCGTTGCCTTCAAATCATAGAGTAGCAAACAGCCGTACATCACTTTTCTTTGCATATTGATTTAAAAAAAAAAATTATTCAAAAACCATAATTACTAGACTTCACATTTTATTGTAAGCCAATATGTTTTTCATAAGTCCGGACGACATTTCGGTTCTATAAATATAATTCTATCTCCACTGGTCTGAGCTCTGCTCTCGGAAAAATTACCAGATATCCTGTTCAGTTTAACTTCAAAGTATGCAGAGATCATACAATATTGTTTGTTTGTTTAGCTCATGAATCAAAGGAATCCTGGCCGAGAGAATTCTGTTCTCCTGAGCTCCAACTGATACGAGGGTCGAGGCTTGTCTCTGAAGAACGGAATTCTCGAAAGTTTCGGCCTTGATGATCTAAAACATGAACTGAAACGTTGTGTAATTTGTTTAGTATACCAGTGACCGTGCTGTACAATCTCTGAGTACTCTCTCTATCGGCTGCTGCCGCCATCATAAAAGCGACGTATTTGTTGTGTTGTTGTCCCAGCAACGAGCTGCAATCAATTTTCGTCATCTCAGCCTAGGAGTAGCCTATTAGACCAGTTTTGATGAATATGAACTACAGTTCCTGTAAAATAAAATTTTCCAGTTTGATTTTTTTGTGTTGTGTGTGTGTTGGGGGGGGGGGGGGGGGGAGTGCTTGCGTGCGTGTCAGTGTTTACAGCCGCAGCATGCGCGCGTTTCCAGCAGCAAACGGAGCTTCTTTTTTGATCAGTGCCACTGCCGGTCGGTTCGATACGCTGCTCAGTGGTTGGATGTGCTGCTCGATTTGTACTGACAAACGTACACATAAGCATGTACACAATTCCCCTTTACTCCTCCCCACAGCAAACATAGAGCTCTATATACACACAAAAATAACATCTCTCTCTCTCTCTCTCTCCCCCTCTCTCTCTCTCTCTCTCTCTCTCTCTCTCTCTCTCTCTCTCTCTCACACACACACACACACTCACACACACACACACACACACACACACACACACACACACACACACACACACACACACACATACACACACACACACACACACACACACACACACACACACACACATACATACATGAACACACACCAAACATTTAAAACAAAAGAACAAGAACCTCGTGTGGCTATACACAACAGAAAGGATGAGGACTGACTGATTCCACTGGTTACAATCATTGAAACAATAAAAATGATTAAGTTATGTGAAGAGACAGCTGAAATGTAACACTTCACCCGAACACTACGCTATCTATCTATCTATCTATCTATCTATCTATCTATCTATCTATCTATCTATCTATCTATCTATCTATCTATCTATATATATATATATATAATATATAAGTGCGTGTGCGTGTGTGTGTGTGTGTGTGTGTGTGTAATGACCATTCATTAGTCCCAGACTGTTGTTTGTTACACTTATTGAACTGGGTTGCCATTTTTCCAGCAACTTGACATTGTTATCGCTAAATATTTAGTGTAGTCGTTTCAGACTGGCTTAATGTTGCATATACTTTAATACACTGCATAACAAATCCAATAATGATAATAATCATCATGAATGAATTTCTGCTGCGCCGAATCAGTCCCTCTATGACTGTGACAACCGCGACTGATACCGACTTGTGTGATGCTCAAAGCACTACTATGATACATGAAACATTACAACAATACACAAACTAAATTAATTAATACATTACATATCTCACTCTATCCCGCTCCCTCCCCTACATCCACACACGCGCGCACAGGCACACCCACACGCATCAGTACAATCTCAGTTGCACGACTGAACCCCTCGCTTTCGGCCCCTCTCCCCAGACTCTCTCCACCTCCCATCCGCCCCGAAGACGTCAGCAGCAAAATCAAAATCAAATCAAGTACAGCATCCAATGCCTGTGAAAGTGTTAGAATAGCTCAGAAAATGAGATGGAGAGCTAAATCACTTGGGCCCTATACAGTGCTGTTCATTGTAAGTCTTGTCCAGCGCTTGGAAGAATCCTTGCTTGTTCCTTCAGTAGCCTGAGTTACCATTTAAGCAGTCGCTATTGCCTCAGTGTGGGATACATTCAGTCAGAATCACATGCTACATTAGCCCAGTGAGTCTGCTCGAGAGCAGAGCATAGCGATACATAAATGCCATTAATAATAATAACTTTTTGTCGGAGGACAAAAAGAGAAATCGAGCGGATGGAGGGGAAATAACTCTAGCGCGCGAAAATAAAACTTCGAAAGTCGACCACAACATCACTTGCTCGTAGTCGTAATCACTGGAGTTTCAGGATTGTTATTATCTCGCCGGAATTTAACGTTAGATTTGCTGATTTTGTTAACTATATCGCTCATCCACAGACCAGGAGGTCTGTCGGAAACAGTTATGAGAGAGCTAGTGTGTCACTGTGTGTCTCGCGAACAGACGAATGAAAGTTGAAACACAGGAAGATGGAACAGGAAAGGCCTCGTGAGTCGGGTAAATCGACAGGTGTGTGGGACGGGAAAAGACCTTATTCCTTTGACGAATTTGACGATGAACCACCCGTGCAACCTAAACTGCGGAGGTTTACCAGTTCAAGCCACAGACTGCAAGTCCGAGTCCCTGAACAAAGCGACTTGGGCAGGCAGGCGGTTCCACCCGGAACACTGCAGCTCAGTGACACTGACAGTCACAGTGTAGTGGCTCTAGGCCGAACCAGAGGAATCTGTGATGTCATCAACAAAGAAAACGTTGCGAACTCAGATCTGCCAAACGATCTCGTTGACAATGCGGAAAATAAAACAAATGGCACCCCAGTGAAATTATCATTAATGTCGGGGGCTGACAACGAGAGTGAAACTAGTCAAAACCGAACAGATCATAACGTAACTGACGAGAGTGGCAACCGCGGTGTGTCTGATCCTGGCCAAAGTCAGGAGAGGGCAAGCCAGCAGCAGGGATCAGGACAGGAGCTGGATGGTTGTCATGGTGTTCTGTATGTGTACAGTCAGCAACTCATTGACCACTGCAATCTGCTGCCTCGAATCCCAGACAGAGTATGCACTAGATCACTAGTTCTA
>OY757544.1:4197778-4240278 GCA_963584105.1 Alviniconcha strummeri
CATACGCACACGCATACACACACACACACACACAACAACAACAACAACAACACATAAACACAAAAACACAGAAACACACACACACACACACGCAATCACGCACACACGCACACACACACACACACGCGCGCGCGCGCACACACACACCCACACACGCGCGCGCGCGCGCGCATGCACACACACACAAACCTACACACACAAACCTACACACACAAACCTACACACACACACACACACACTGACACACACACACTCATGCACACACACACACACACTCACGCACACACACATACACACACACACACGCGCGCGCGCACATGCACACACGCACCCACACACACACACACACACACATAAAACAAATCGGGATGCATACTTATAAATGACTCAACACCGCCGCTCCAACCACACCCCAGCCCCCTCCCCCCACCCTCCATAAACACACACACACACACACACACACACACACACACACACACACACACACACACACACACACACACGGACATACAGTCACACACACACACACACACACACACACACACACACACACACACACACACACACACACACACACACTCGCACACGCACACACACACATACACACACACACACACGGACGTACAGTCACACACACACACACACACACACACACACACACACACACACACGCACGCACGCACGCACGCACGCACGCACGCACACACGCGCGCGCGCGGGTCGTTCCAACGTGAGCTCCGCCTGGAAGACCCGAGGAGTTACTTTTGTCTTTCTGATAAACACACCCTTAGAGCGCTAGTTTGGCGAATGTCCCAGTTACTCCTAAAATGTAATCTAATCTCTCACTCCTTAGTGACATCGTTGAGTGTTTTGACAAACCCGCTCTGGAAGCAAGTCACGTGGTCTTTAGGCCTACGTGACAAACGCCCATGCACGCAATCCTATCTAAGCTTTAATCGGCCAAGGACGCACGAATAAGTTCGCCTCCCCCCCATCCCCCCACTGCCACCTTCCCCGCTCCCTTCTCTGTACGGTCACTGTGCGTTACGCTCGTCAATATATGTACGTCACTGCCTGGCCGCCGGCACCGTCTTCGATCACATGATCAAGCTACGCAGACACACATTCAGTAGCGGTAAACTCGTAGCACTAATTTACGTCATTCTTGTTCCAACCACTGCCATAACTGGTTACGCCTAAAGCCTCTGAAAACTGTTAGCTAACCGACAGGTTTTCGTTGTTGATCAAATGGCAGTAAGTTTGTAACACAGAGACAACTCGAATTATATCAGACCGCGTTTCTCTAACAGCCGCTGACAATGCTTTACGCCATCACAAACAAAACCCAGTCGAATCGAGACTGGACTATTGTTTTATTCGGGGCGGACGCCCCCGATGTCTACGTGCGTGCTTCGATGCTACGCTACTTCCACGTCTTCATACTCAAACTTCTGGATTTTTTTAATATTCTTTTTTTTTTTACGAAAGGCGCTTACAGCGTAATACTTATAATGGCGATTTCGGTAAACAGGTGCGTGGAGATAAAAAGTGCCCCTTCAATGGTGTAACCAATTACTGCAGAGTATGGAGGAAGGGCACAGGAAAGCTAAGTGTGTGCAGTTGTAGCTGCTGGTATCAGTTATTAATATTTTTCTGTGGATATTAGATACATAGGCCGGTATTAGTTATGAATACTTTTGATTTTAGACACCTCAGCCGGTATCAAACGTCAACACTTTTCTTTTTCTTTTAGGAGTAGGAGAGAGAATGAATGAATGAATAAACTTTATTTTACGAGGGTAGTGGAGAAGACTCGAGGTCTTTTTACATCCAGCCCTCGCCCATGAGGGAAACTACTGTTAACTAAGGATACAGTGAGCTACAGTGTTTTGAGTACATGTACATTCATACAGTTCATGTTAAAATGGACACCAGCAAACCGAGAAACAAGCAGATAATGAGCATTAAAAAAAAAAAATATATATATAAATCAGCTTGATCTAGGGTAAACATATATACACGCGTGCACGCACATAAGACTAAGAACATGTTTGTCATCGAAAACTACATGTAGATAGAGCACAGACACACAAAATGTATGGGCTGCCTGAAGCAGCACAACACAGGTTGGAGCAGCACATGGACAGATATATATATGTGAGCAAGTGCTCTTTGTACGTTTTACAATAATCCCGCCCCGCTTAACGGATCAATGCAATTTCATTACTGTACTTTAGTAACCCGGGAACCGGAGCAGACGACGCTTTTGTTTTGAAGCGCGGCGTGTGGCGTAACGCCACATGGCCTTCACACAGCCGACCGGCGATAGCCGCCAGTGCGCGCCTTTTTCAAATCTGTTTTTCTCCCTTAACATTTTGACCGCTTGTTTGTTTACCTACTCTTTGTTTACTTAGTCCTTTTTATGCACCAAGCCATGAGTAATATATTTTGGCATCTTAGAATGTTTATTTAACGTTTATTCAGACGCCGGATCGAGCTTAATTAGTAGCCGATGCCTCTCTAGGTCCATTCTTTTATAGCCGTCGTCTGCATGGCGCGCTTTGTTTAGTACTAGTGAATAGTAGTGAAATGTTGTTTTCATTCGATTAAAGTAATTCTGTGTTGATTAATACGTTGTCGTATAGTATTTTGCTTAGCTGACTTCATGTTTAGTGTTTATTTTGGGTAGAAATTAACTTATTAAGTATTGTGTACTGTAGAAGCTAAGTTGTATTCATAGACTACTTAATCTCACTATCAGCGCTGCTGCGACTAAGATTACGCGCCCCAGGCGAAAGTTCGCACCGATTGTTTTAATGCTAGTCTTTGAGTTTGTCTTGCTTCTCTTACAGAGCGTTGTATTGTAATTGTTATGTACCATTTTAACCGTGGGAGCGTGCTCTTTATTCCGATGTAAGTTTTAGTGACGTTTATATTTTGCACATTGTGTTAGTTGTGATTTAGTTGTACGAATCTGTATATAGGCAGGCGCAAGCCACGCTTCCCACTCTTGTTGTAAATAAAATAAGTCATGTGTGTACATTTTGTTTATACGGTTTAAAAGATTGTAACTGTAGCTTTTATTTGATGTTTTTCATGTTTTAATTGGTTTAGTTATTGTAGAGGAAAGTGTATTTGTGCGGGCCAGGGAAACACAATTGTCAGCCATTTTGTGGTCCAGAGGGGCGATTTTACTGTAGCGATAGCGTGTGTTCCCTGTGGCTCGCGCCGTTCTCTTATCTATGCGTGAGCGTGAGGATTTTGTGTGTGTGCTGAAAACTGTCTGCGGCTGAACAAGTAAAAACTGATTGCTGCCATACGCCTGCTGTGGTCTCCACTTTATTGACTCCGCTGCCTGTGTCTTGTCCTTTGACCACTCCGCACCATTACAACTTTGGCGCTGCGAGAGCAGAATCAGCGGAGCCGCAACTGACTCGAGACCTGTCTTCACAAAGACAACAGCAGAGACCAATTTTAACCATGAACGCAGCAGACAACCCCGGCCAGCCACCAGCACCACCGATGCTGCACAGCTTGAGACCCCACAAGCTGCGTCGGTTTTCCGGCGATGAAGGAGACGCGGCCGAAGATTTTGTTAGGGAGGCAAAGTTGTTTCTCGAGCTAGGGCCCATGGCAGATCCTGCAGCCGCCGCCTGGCTTCTCGGCGCGCTGGAGGGTCGGGCCAAGCAGGAAATGCTGTCCATGGGGGCAGACGAAGTCAACACCCCTGGCAAAATCTTCGCCATCCTGGAGCAGCATTGGGGCGAACATCGCGACTCCTCCACCCTTGCTGGGGCGTTCTTCAGGCGCCAGCAGGGGCTCACAGAGTCGGTGGGGGAGTACGCCTCCAACTTTCGTCTCCTCTGGGCGAAAACCAATGCTGTCCAGGCGGGCACCCTCTCCCCTATCATGCTGCGGGACACCTTTGCGGGTGGGCTTCATCCCGTGTCTCTGAAGAGAGACATAAAGCGCTACATTCGCGAGAATGTAGGCGCAACATTCGCCGATGTCACCAGAGAGGCCCTCCGCTGGATGAGGGAAGACAGCTGCCCTGACACCACCGCTGAGCAGCTGCAAGCAGTCCCCAGCCACGACAGTCTCCACCGGCTGGAAACGCAAATCGCCGCGCTCTCAACGGAGACCGCCAGCCTGAAGCAGCAGCTCCAACACCAGAGCCACTACAGAGCCTCACCCAGCCAGGGCAACGAGGCTGGCCCACCACCTGACAGAAGGCCTGTGACCAGTGGCCTACGCAACCTTGACTGTTGGTGGTGCCAACGACGTGGCCACGTTGAGGCTCGATGCCCGTCCAAGCGGCAGTACCAGCAGCGACGGCGTGGCCAGCGCGAAGAGCAGCTACAGGGAAACTTCTAACCCCCGTTGCTTCCATCAGGCGGGCAACGGGGGGTAGGAATACGACGGGACTAATCGGCAAGTGTCCAACGACCACGATCCTCATGAGTGGACATGAGGTTGCAGCGCTACTCGACACTGGCAGCGAAGTCACCACGGTCACAGAGACGTGGGCAGCAGCCCATCTGCAGGACCGCTCACTGCAGCAAGCCTTTCTAACGCTGCGGGCGGTCAACGGAGCAGAGGTGCCATACTCTGGCATCCTGCTGGTCGACATCGACATTTTAGGGAAAAGATGTCCAGACGTTCCGGTCCTGGTCGTCAAGGAGCCCACCGAGCTGAGCATGCAGCAACGCAAAAGGCGGCTGCCAGTCTTGGTGGGGATGAACGTCCTCCGTTCATGTTTCCCTCCGGAACCAGCTTCAGCCAGCGAGGTCCCCTCGTGTCTTCAGGCTGTCGTCCGCGAGGTTCGATTGCAGCAGCGAACAACCACCCAGGGCGTCGCGCGGACCACATCTCGCTGCCACATTCCAGCCAACTCCATGACCACCATCCGAGTGACAGGCAGACAGAAACCTGCCTGTCACCTCCTGGCTTCACCCCTGGCTCAACCTCTGCCCAGTGGGCTGCTGATGGTGCCAACCCTCATCAGCAGCGACCCATACAGCCGCTTCGTCCGAGTTGCCAACCTGTCGGATGAAGATGTCTTGCTGCCGCCCAGGACACCAGTAGCTGTCCTTCAAGCCATAGACAGTGTGGACAGCTCTGACATCCAGTTCACTGTTGGCGTCAATGAACTGGTGGTGTCAAGAGAGACTGTCTGCCGTTCAGCTGATTCGGCACCCGCAGACCACGTTCCCTGCCCTGACTTCGACGGGACAAGCAGCCAACGGAAACGACTGCAAGAACTGCTGACAAAGCATGCTGCTGGTTTCATCAAGGACAAGCAAGACCTGGGCTACACAGAAGCCGTCCACCATCGACTCCGCACCACAGACTCCATTCCTGTGGCCCAGCCGTACAGACGCATACCTCCACACCAACTGCAGGAGGTCCAAGAGCACATCAAGGGTCTGCTGGCACAGAATGTCATCGTCGAGAGCCACAGTCCGTATGCTGCACCAGTGGTCATCGTCCGCAAGAAAGACGGGGGAATCCGCCTCTGCGTCGACTATCGCAGGCTCAATGCAAAGACAATTGGTGATGCCTATCCTCTTCCGAGGATCCAAGAGTCTTTTGATGCGTTGGTCGGGGCCCAGTTCTTTTCGACTCTGGACCTGGCCAGCGGCTACCATCAAATTGCCATGCATCCCGATGACCAGCACAAGACCGCCTTCGTGACGCCGATGGGGCTGTTCGAGTACACCAGAATGCCCATGGGTCTGTCATCAGCGCCAGCGACCTTTCAACGCCTTATGCAGTCCACGATGTCCGACTTCATCTTCCAGTTCCTGCTGGTGTACCTGGACGATCTGCTGGTGTATTCCAAGACGTTTGACGAGCACCTTGCCCACCTGGACCGTCTTCTGCAGCGCATCATCGACGCTGGTCTGAAGCTGAAGATGGACAAGTGCCAGTTTCTACGACGCCAGGTCCACTACTTGGGGCACACCATCTCCGCTGAGGGCGTCAGCTGCGAGGCCGGGAAGGTGGAAGCTGTGAAGAACTGGCCGGTGCCGGCGACCACTACTGCTCTGCGCAGCTTTTTGGGCTTCGCCAGCTACTACCGACGCTTCATCCAGGGCTTCTCGAAGATTGCTGGTCCCCTCCATGACCTGGTCGCCAAGGGCAACGCACGCCACAAGAAGAAAGGGGCCGACATCTCCAAGCTGTGGGACCAGCAGCACCAGAAGGCGTTCGAAGAGCTGAAGACAGCCCTGACTACAGCTCCTGTCCTGGGGTTTGCTGAGTTCACCAAGCCCTTCATCCTCGAGACAGACGCCAGCCATGACGGGCTGAGCGCCATCCTTTCTCAAGAGCAAGATGGGCAGAGAAGGGTCTTGGCCTACGCAAGTCGACGGCTGCGTCCCACAGAGAAGAACCAGGCCAACTACTCCAGCATGAAGCTGGAATTCCTGGCCCTTAAATGGGCAATCACACAGAAGTTTCGTCACTACCTCCTGGGCGCCGAGTTCGATGTCTTCACAGACAACAACCCCCTGGTCCATTTCCGAACTGCCCCCCTGGGTGCCCTTGAGCAAAGATGGGCTGCCCAACTCGCCCAGTTTCACTTCACGGTGAAGTATCGGCCAGGGAAGTCCAACCCTGCTGATGCCCTTTCCAGAATGCCCCCTGATTTCCACCCCGAAGTTTCCTCTTCACCCATGCCACCCGAAGTCGCAGTGGCGCAGGAGCTGGCCTGTGAGCATCAGTCCATTGCCACAGCGCCGCCTGTCACCAGCCTGCCTTCAGACACCCCAGCCAAGGCACCAGAGGGCTGCCCACCAGTCTCACCCAGTCTGTCTTCAGCCAGACTCCGTGAATGCCAGCTGAGCGACGTCACCATTGGTCCAGTCCTCGCATCGTGGCCTGCCAAACCAAAGCCACAAAGCAGACCACAACGAGACCTACTCCAACAACATCCTCGTCTCTTCTTGAAAGATGGGGTGCTGTATCGCTGCCTGCAGGACCCACAGCGTGGCACTGTGGAACAGCTCGTCCTTCCAAGTACTCTGAAGCCTGATGTCCTCGCATCGCTCCACGACAACATGGGCCACCAAGGACTGGACCGCACCACTGAACTCCTGCGGGCCCGAGTCTACTGGCCAGGCATGTTCGGCGAGGTGCGGAGCTACATCCACGCTTGTCAGAGGTGTACCATGGGAAGGAAGCCCGCAACCAACACCACCTCTGGTCACCTCATCGCCTCACGTCCTCTGGAGGTCCTCGCCATAGACTTTACGAAGTTAGACCAGGCCAGCGACGGCAGAGAAAACGTCCTTGTCATGACGGACGTTTTCACCAAGTTCACGCAGGCCGTACCCACCAGGAACCAAGAAGCCGCCACCGTCGCCAAAGTCCTGGTCCATGAATGGTTTCAGCGGTACGGTGTTCCGGAACGGATCCACAGCGACCAGGGACGAGACTTCGAGTCCCGTCTGGTGAAAGAGCTGTGCGACACCTACGACATCAAGAAGACCAGAACGACGCCGTACCACCCGCAGGGAAACGCCCAGTGCGAGCGTTTCAACCGCTCCATGCACGGTCTGCTGCGTACGCTGCCTCCGGAGCAGAAGCCCAGGTGGCCCGTCCATCTGCCGGAGCTGGTCCAGGCGTACAACAACACGCCTCACGCCTCGACCGGCTTCGCACCCTACTTCCTGCTCTTCGGACAGGAGCCCCGACTGCCGGTGGACGACCTGCTGGGACGTCCAGCTCGCACTGCAGTAGGGGCAGTCGACTGGGTTCGGCAACACCGCCTCCGCCTGCAGGAGGCCCACCACAAGGCATCCGACCAGCTGAAGCAAGCTGCAGCCAAGAGGGCCCGCTACGCTGACAAGGGAGCCGCTGACCATACACTCCAGGTGGGCGACCACGTCTACCTACGCAACCGCGTGCTGGGCCGCCACAAAATCCAGGACTTCTGGCGGCCCGAGCTGCATAGGGTGACAGCAAGGCCATTTGACAATGTGTACATGACTCAGCCACTGGCTGGTGGCCCTGAGCGTGCAGTAAACCGCAAAGACATTATGCCGGCCACCGCCCCTTTTGTTGTCGACGCCGCCGACCAGCAGTCTCCGTCATCGCGGCCAGACGTCACTGACTCCGAGTCAGACAGTGACGATGAACTATGTGTTTTGACACCGCAGACTCTAGCTCCTGTTGCTGTTGCTGTGCCAGTAGTGACACATGTCATCCAGCGACCACCTGTGCCTCTGCCTAGACGCTCACGACGTCTGGCAGAGAAGAACATTATTCGACAGTAACCAGACCGCAAAGTTACCAGGCGCAGTACCGTAAGTGTTTTGAAATTAGCTGTTTTGTTGACATGACATGTGTGTGATGATTGCATTTTATACACTAGTGTTCATGACTTTTATGTCAGATGCCATCTGTATTACTAGGTTCATGGTATGTTTTTATCTTGACTATTTTGTAGGTGCAATGTGTCGGAAAACAACGGTACTTAGGAGAATTTTGTTCAAATGCAAATCTTCTAGTCTAACTGCCTGTTTTACTGGCAAATAGTGCGGATTTTTTTGGTGACCTAAATGGATTGTGAAATGTGATAACTCAGTGACTGGTTGCTTCAGTATATACTCAGGCCTTTTTCAGTAGGTTGTAGATATTAGAGGATCATTGTTTAAATAACAACCCTCTGTTGATCTAAGGCATAATGCCGCCTCTGATCTGGTCTTATTTGAAATTGCGGACGCTCATATTAAATATATGTTAGTCAAAGGATTGATTTTGTTTCCCGGTTCAGCCGGAGATCTTAGCCCATTCTAGGTTGTTACGTTAAATACGTCGCCTGACAGATTGGTGTTTTTACTCAGCGAGGACGCTGGTAGTGGTAGAGTAGGGGGGGATGTGAGCAAGTGCTCTTTGTACGTTTTACAATAATCCCGCCCCGCTTAACGGATCAATGCAATTTCATTACTGTACTTTAGTAACCCGGGAACCGGAGCAGACGACGCTTTTGTTTTGAAGCGCGGCGTGTGGCGTAACGCCACATGGCCTTCACACAGCCGACCGGCGATAGCCGCCAGTGCGCGCCTTTTTCAAATCTGTTTTTCTCCCTTAACATTTTGACCGCTTGTTTGTTTACCTACTCTTTGTTTACTTAGTCCTTTTTATGCACCAAGCCATGAGTAATATATTTTGGCATCTTAGAATGTTTATTTAACGTTTATTCAGACGCCGGATCGAGCTTAATTAGTAGCCGATGCCTCTCTAGGTCCATTCTTTTATAGCCGTCGTCTGCATGGCGCGCTTTGTTTAGTACTAGTGAATAGTAGTGAAATGTTGTTTTCATTCGATTAAAGTAATTCTGTGTTGATTAATACGTTGTCGTATAGTATTTTGCTTAGCTGACTTCATGTTTAGTGTTTATTTTGGGTAGAAATTAACTTATTAAGTATTGTGTACTGTAGAAGCTAAGTTGTATTCATAGACTACTTAATCTCACTATCAGCGCTGCTGCGACTAAGATTACGCGCCCCAGGCGAAAGTTCGCACCGATTGTTTTAATGCTAGTCTTTGAGTTTGTCTTGCTTCTCTTACAGAGCGTTGTATTGTAATTGTTATGTACCATTTTAACCGTGGGAGCGTGCTCTTTATTCCGATGTAAGTTTTAGTGACGTTTATATTTTGCACATTGTGTTAGTTGTGATTTAGTTGTACGAATCTGTATATAGGCAGGCGCAAGCCACGCTTCCCACTCTTGTTGTAAATAAAATAAGTCATGTGTGTACATTTTGTTTATACGGTTTAAAAGATTGTAACTGTAGCTTTTATTTGATGTTTTTCATGTTTTAATTGGTTTAGTTATTGTAGAGGAAAGTGTATTTGTGCGGGCCAGGGAAACACAATTGTCAGCCATTTTGTGGTCCAGAGGGGCGATTTTACTGTAGCGATAGCGTGTGTTCCCTGTGGCTCGCGCCGTTCTCTTATCTATGCGTGAGCGTGAGGATTTTGTGTGTGTGCTGAAAACTGTCTGCGGCTGAACAAGTAAAAACTGATTGCTGCCATACGCCTGCTGTGGTCTCCACTTTATTGACTCCGCTGCCTGTGTCTTGTCCTTTGACCACTCCGCACCATTACATATATATTATCTATGATCATGGTTTCACGTAACACCTAAGAGAGACAACATATGAAGCGTAAGATTCTTTTTAAACACTGAAGGACTGACTGGAAGCCTCAATTTGCTGGGCAAAGAGTTCCAGAGAACAGGACCAGAATAAACCAGGCTGGACTTGAATAAATCTATCCTTGGTATTGGCACATTTAGCTTTCTTGATGAATTCCTCGAACTTTGATTAATAAATAATTTTGTTGATAGATACATCGGTGCCCTACCCGATAAAATTTTGTGCACAAAACGCCCTTTGTTACTCAATAACCTAGAAGATAGCGGGAGAATTTGAGCCGCTTTGTAGTCTTTATCGGTAAGGCTAGTTCGTTTTAGAAGAACAATTTTGATTGCTCGCCTGTGTAGTGACTTCAAGGGTTTTTTCAAGGAGTCACTTGCTGAGTCCCAAAGAGTTGAAGCATAATCTATACCTGACTGAATGTGTGCTTGGAAAAACGTTTTTCTGGCATGAAAGTTAAGAAAATGCTTATTTTTTGCTGATTGGTAGACTTTTTTAGCAGTAGTTTTGCACAGGTCACGAATGTGGGGGCCCCAGGTCAGATTATTGTCTATTGTAACACCTAACACTTTGTGATCACTGACCTCAGTTATTTGTTGGTTACCAACAGAAAGGTGCGCACACGGCGAGTGAAGTAGTTGTCGCTTCTGAGAGAGAGAGAGAGAGATGGATGGATGGTTTATTGTATAATCAATGGATTGACCATAACAATATTGTGGGTGAACGATGACGAACATGATTAAGTTCATAATACATTCAGGCGTATTACGCATTTAGCAAAACCAAAGTCATGAATCAAAAAAGGTGGATCAAAAAGGACACTAATTATAAAAAGGAGTTGTCGAATTAAACGTAATCAAGAATATTTCTTGTCGGGCAGGCAATTTGCCGCATGAAAAGATTACAAACTTATATCCACGTAGCACAGGCGTGGATATACCAGCATGGAGAGTGATCAGTCATCTTCAGCAGCTTTCACACTGATCGCATTGGCAATTCTAAATGGGGAATGCACAGTTTTAGCCAACACCTTTTGAGATACAAGAAACGCACTACAATGGATATGCACCACTTTCGAGTCGTTTTTTACGTATTTGCACTGCTAGAAACAAGTACTTTCCAAGGGCAACCAAACTGCTCTCATCAGTACATTTTAACACACTGAGCACCTGCTCCTGGAGTGAAATGTTTTGAGCTTTGTTTATGTACACGTTTCTGATGTTTCCGTACACGAAGCAGTCAAAGAGAACATGCGCTTCGTCTTCAACTTTATCAGGGCAAAATGGGCACGCACGATTTGCCTCTGAAAGTGAGTAACGAAGCCTGTGCGCATTGAACGGGGACATCCCAAGTCTAAATCGGGCGAGTGCAGTCCTGTAGATATTCACTTTGATTAGGTCTAAATATTCCTCTCTGCCAATCACACTTTTAAAGCAATGATACATTTCAAAGCGTGTACTCTGTGAAAGGTGAGAAAACCAGTCCTGGGTGAAGTTTTGCCTCAAGCGTTCTTTGAAGTCTCTCAAGAAAAGTTTCTCATCACCGACACCCCCAAACAACCACACAAAGCCATAGTCACATTTGCACAGTAAAGACTTGACATAGGTTACCCAGTTTTCATGCCCCTTCTCGTGTAAAGTTAACAGCGATTGGCAGACCACGTTCCCTGCCCTGACTTCGACGGGACAAGCAGCCAACGGAAACGACTGCAAGAACTGCTGACAAAGCATGCTGCTGGTTTCATCAAGGACAAGCAAGACCTGGGCTACACAGAAGCCGTCCACCATCGACTCCGCACCACAGACTCCATTCCTGTGGCCCAGCCGTACAGACGCATACCTCCACACCAACTGCAGGAGGTCCAAGAGCACATCAAGGGTCTGCTGGCACAGAATGTCATCGTCGAGAGCCACAGTCCGTATGCTGCACCAGTGGTCATCGTCCGCAAGAAAGACGGGGGAATCCGCCTCTGCGTCGACTATCGCAGGCTCAATGCAAAGACAATTGGTGATGCCTATCCTCTTCCGAGGATCCAAGAGTCTTTTGATGCGTTGGTCGGGGCCCAGTTCTTTTCGACTCTGGACCTGGCCAGCGGCTACCATCAAATTGCCATGCATCCCGATGACCAGCACAAGACCGCCTTCGTGACGCCGATGGGGCTGTTCGAGTACACCAGAATGCCCATGGGTCTGTCATCAGCGCCAGCGACCTTTCAACGCCTTATGCAGTCCACGATGTCCGACTTCATCTTCCAGTTCCTGCTGGTGTACCTGGACGATCTGCTGGTGTATTCCAA
The DNA here is from genome assembly GCA_963584105.1 of Alviniconcha strummeri. Taxonomy (NCBI): domain Eukaryota; kingdom Metazoa; phylum Mollusca; class Gastropoda; family Provannidae; genus Alviniconcha; species Alviniconcha strummeri. Next base: position 4,210,241 of record OY757544.1, read on the forward strand.
GACGTTTGACGAGCACCTTGCCCACCTGGACCGTCTTCTGCAGCGCATCATCGACGCTGGTCTGAAGCTGAAGATGGACAAGTGCCAGTTTCTACGACGCCAGGTCCACTACTTGGGGCACACCATCTCCGCTGAGGGCGTCAGCTGCGAGGCCGGGAAGGTGGAAGCTGTGAAGAACTGGCCGGTGCCGGCGACCACTACTGCTCTGCGCAGCTTTTTGGGCTTCGCCAGCTACTACCGACGCTTCATCCAGGGCTTCTCGAAGATTGCTGGTCCCCTCCATGACCTGGTCGCCAAGGGCAACGCACGCCACAAGAAGAAAGGGGCCGACATCTCCAAGCTGTGGGACCAGCAGCACCAGAAGGCGTTCGAAGAGCTGAAGACAGCCCTGACTACAGCTCCTGTCCTGGGGTTTGCTGAGTTCACCAAGCCCTTCATCCTCGAGACAGACGCCAGCCATGACGGGCTGAGCGCCATCCTTTCTCAAGAGCAAGATGGGCAGAGAAGGGTCTTGGCCTACGCAAGTCGACGGCTGCGTCCCACAGAGAAGAACCAGGCCAACTACTCCAGCATGAAGCTGGAATTCCTGGCCCTTAAATGGGCAATCACACAGAAGTTTCGTCACTACCTCCTGGGCGCCGAGTTCGATGTCTTCACAGACAACAACCCCCTGGTCCATTTCCGAACTGCCCCCCTGGGTGCCCTTGAGCAAAGATGGGCTGCCCAACTCGCCCAGTTTCACTTCACGGTGAAGTATCGGCCAGGGAAGTCCAACCCTGCTGATGCCCTTTCCAGAATGCCCCCTGATTTCCACCCCGAAGTTTCCTCTTCACCCATGCCACCCGAAGTCGCAGTGGCGCAGGAGCTGGCCTGTGAGCATCAGTCCATTGCCACAGCGCCGCCTGTCACCAGCCTGCCTTCAGACACCCCAGCCAAGGCACCAGAGGGCTGCCCACCAGTCTCACCCAGTCTGTCTTCAGCCAGACTCCGTGAATGCCAGCTGAGCGACGTCACCATTGGTCCAGTCCTCGCATCGTGGCCTGCCAAACCAAAGCCACAAAGCAGACCACAACGAGACCTACTCCAACAACATCCTCGTCTCTTCTTGAAAGATGGGGTGCTGTATCGCTGCCTGCAGGACCCACAGCGTGGCACTGTGGAACAGCTCGTCCTTCCAAGTACTCTGAAGCCTGATGTCCTCGCATCGCTCCACGACAACATGGGCCACCAAGGACTGGACCGCACCACTGAACTCCTGCGGGCCCGAGTCTACTGGCCAGGCATGTTCGGCGAGGTGCGGAGCTACATCCACGCTTGTCAGAGGTGTACCATGGGAAGGAAGCCCGCAACCAACACCACCTCTGGTCACCTCATCGCCTCACGTCCTCTGGAGGTCCTCGCCATAGACTTTACGAAGTTAGACCAGGCCAGCGACGGCAGAGAAAACGTCCTTGTCATGACGGACGTTTTCACCAAGTTCACGCAGGCCGTACCCACCAGGAACCAAGAAGCCGCCACCGTCGCCAAAGTCCTGGTCCATGAATGGTTTCAGCGGTACGGTGTTCCGGAACGGATCCACAGCGACCAGGGACGAGACTTCGAGTCCCGTCTGGTGAAAGAGCTGTGCGACACCTACGACATCAAGAAGACCAGAACGACGCCGTACCACCCGCAGGGAAACGCCCAGTGCGAGCGTTTCAACCGCTCCATGCACGGTCTGCTGCGTACGCTGCCTCCGGAGCAGAAGCCCAGGTGGCCCGTCCATCTGCCGGAGCTGGTCCAGGCGTACAACAACACGCCTCACGCCTCGACCGGCTTCGCACCCTACTTCCTGCTCTTCGGACAGGAGCCCCGACTGCCGGTGGACGACCTGCTGGGACGTCCAGCTCGCACTGCAGTAGGGGCAGTCGACTGGGTTCGGCAACACCGCCTCCGCCTGCAGGAGGCCCACCACAAGGCATCCGACCAGCTGAAGCAAGCTGCAGCCAAGAGGGCCCGCTACGCTGACAAGGGAGCCGCTGACCATACACTCCAGGTGGGCGACCACGTCTACCTACGCAACCGCGTGCTGGGCCGCCACAAAATCCAGGACTTCTGGCGGCCCGAGCTGCATAGGGTGACAGCAAGGCCATTTGACAATGTGTACATGACTCAGCCACTGGCTGGTGGCCCTGAGCGTGCAGTAAACCGCAAAGACATTATGCCGGCCACCGCCCCTTTTGTTGTCGACGCCGCCGACCAGCAGTCTCCGTCATCGCGGCCAGACGTCACTGACTCCGAGTCAGACAGTGACGATGAACTATGTGTTTTGACACCGCAGACTCTAGCTCCTGTTGCTGTTGCTGTGCCAGTAGTGACACATGTCATCCAGCGACCACCTGTGCCTCTGCCTAGACGCTCACGACGTCTGGCAGAGAAGAACATTATTCGACAGTAACCAGACCGCAAAGTTACCAGGCGCAGTACCGTAAGTGTTTTGAAATTAGCTGTTTTGTTGACATGACATGTGTGTGATGATTGCATTTTATACACTAGTGTTCATGACTTTTATGTCAGATGCCATCTGTATTACTAGGTTCATGGTATGTTTTTATCTTGACTATTTTGTAGGTGCAATGTGTCGGAAAACAACGGTACTTAGGAGAATTTTGTTCAAATGCAAATCTTCTAGTCTAACTGCCTGTTTTACTGGCAAATAGTGCGGATTTTTTTGGTGACCTAAATGGATTGTGAAATGTGATAACTCAGTGACTGGTTGCTTCAGTATATACTCAGGCCTTTTTCAGTAGGTTGTAGATATTAGAGGATCATTGTTTAAATAACAACCCTCTGTTGATCTAAGGCATAATGCCGCCTCTGATCTGGTCTTATTTGAAATTGCGGACGCTCATATTAAATATATGTTAGTCAAAGGATTGATTTTGTTTCCCGGTTCAGCCGGAGATCTTAGCCCATTCTAGGTTGTTACGTTAAATACGTCGCCTGACAGATTGGTGTTTTTACTCAGCGAGGACGCTGGTAGTGGTAGAGTAGGGGGGGATGTGAGCAAGTGCTCTTTGTACGTTTTACAATAATCCCGCCCCGCTTAACGGATCAATGCAATTTCATTACTGTACTTTAGTAACCCGGGAACCGGAGCAGACGACGCTTTTGTTTTGAAGCGCGGCGTGTGGCGTAACGCCACATGGCCTTCACACAGCCGACCGGCGATAGCCGCCAGTGCGCGCCTTTTTCAAATCTGTTTTTCTCCCTTAACATTTTGACCGCTTGTTTGTTTACCTACTCTTTGTTTACTTAGTCCTTTTTATGCACCAAGCCATGAGTAATATATTTTGGCATCTTAGAATGTTTATTTAACGTTTATTCAGACGCCGGATCGAGCTTAATTAGTAGCCGATGCCTCTCTAGGTCCATTCTTTTATAGCCGTCGTCTGCATGGCGCGCTTTGTTTAGTACTAGTGAATAGTAGTGAAATGTTGTTTTCATTCGATTAAAGTAATTCTGTGTTGATTAATACGTTGTCGTATAGTATTTTGCTTAGCTGACTTCATGTTTAGTGTTTATTTTGGGTAGAAATTAACTTATTAAGTATTGTGTACTGTAGAAGCTAAGTTGTATTCATAGACTACTTAATCTCACTATCAGCGCTGCTGCGACTAAGATTACGCGCCCCAGGCGAAAGTTCGCACCGATTGTTTTAATGCTAGTCTTTGAGTTTGTCTTGCTTCTCTTACAGAGCGTTGTATTGTAATTGTTATGTACCATTTTAACCGTGGGAGCGTGCTCTTTATTCCGATGTAAGTTTTAGTGACGTTTATATTTTGCACATTGTGTTAGTTGTGATTTAGTTGTACGAATCTGTATATAGGCAGGCGCAAGCCACGCTTCCCACTCTTGTTGTAAATAAAATAAGTCATGTGTGTACATTTTGTTTATACGGTTTAAAAGATTGTAACTGTAGCTTTTATTTGATGTTTTTCATGTTTTAATTGGTTTAGTTATTGTAGAGGAAAGTGTATTTGTGCGGGCCAGGGAAACACAATTGTCAGCCATTTTGTGGTCCAGAGGGGCGATTTTACTGTAGCGATAGCGTGTGTTCCCTGTGGCTCGCGCCGTTCTCTTATCTATGCGTGAGCGTGAGGATTTTGTGTGTGTGCTGAAAACTGTCTGCGGCTGAACAAGTAAAAACTGATTGCTGCCATACGCCTGCTGTGGTCTCCACTTTATTGACTCCGCTGCCTGTGTCTTGTCCTTTGACCACTCCGCACCATTACATATATATTATCTATGATCATGGTTTCACGTAACACCTAAGAGAGACAACATATGAAGCGTAAGATTCTTTTTAAACACTGAAGGACTGACTGGAAGCCTCAATTTGCTGGGCAAAGAGTTCCAGAGAACAGGACCAGAATAAACCAGGCTGGACTTGAATAAATCTATCCTTGGTATTGGCACATTTAGCTTTCTTGATGAATTCCTCGAACTTTGATTAATAAATAATTTTGTTGATAGATACATCGGTGCCCTACCCGATAAAATTTTGTGCACAAAACGCCCTTTGTTACTCAATAACCTAGAAGATAGCGGGAGAATTTGAGCCGCTTTGTAGTCTTTATCGGTAAGGCTAGTTCGTTTTAGAAGAACAATTTTGATTGCTCGCCTGTGTAGTGACTTCAAGGGTTTTTTCAAGGAGTCACTTGCTGAGTCCCAAAGAGTTGAAGCATAATCTATACCTGACTGAATGTGTGCTTGGAAAAACGTTTTTCTGGCATGAAAGTTAAGAAAATGCTTATTTTTTGCTGATTGGTAGACTTTTTTAGCAGTAGTTTTGCACAGGTCACGAATGTGGGGGCCCCAGGTCAGATTATTGTCTATTGTAACACCTAACACTTTGTGATCACTGACCTCAGTTATTTGTTGGTTACCAACAGAAAGGTGCGCACACGGCGAGTGAAGTAGTTGTCGCTTCTGAGAGAGAGAGAGAGAGAGAGAGAGAGAGAGAGAGAGAGAGAGAGAGAGAGAGAGAGAGAGAGAGAGAGAGAGAGAGAGAGAGAGCAAAAACAGAGGTGAAGAAACTAGCAGAATTTTAATGAACAGCATGTGAGATGTGCATGTGATGCTACATCGTAACAATTCTTTTGATTTCATATTTTCATAAAATAAGGATATAGGAATAATCATCTGCTTACCGTAAAACAAACAGAAAAAACAAAGCTGCCCGGCTCTTCGCGAAAACGAAAGTTGATCAGCATGTGATTTCTCAGCCGAGTTTTCTCTTATATATACAGAGTTTGTTATCGCAAGCGAGAATATCACTTTCTGATGCAGTTTTAAATACGCGAGTTTGTCTCGAAACTAGGAAAGAGAAGACAACAAAGAAGATGAAGAAACAATGAAAGACCTGTGTTGACATTTTCTCAGAAATGTGATCCAAATCAAGGGTCTCAAAAAGCGTTGTATCTATTCTAGTTCATGTTCCTCCCGCTAGTCTGGTGCAACATCTGAGTCACTCGTGACCAGTTAGAAGCAGTTTCTCGGGAATGACTTTTTTTATTTATTTTTTAACCGTGGCCTACATTCAAAAGGATCAGCCATGTCAAACTCGTGGTAATCTTTGCGCGTCTAAATGTTTGCTTTCAGCACCTGCCGTCGTGTCGACGACTGAAAGTGCCACTGGCAGATGATGAGTTGATGCTTAATGTCCTCAGATGTCATTTGACATATTAGGGACAAGTTGTGACCAATGCAGAAGCACGGTTCAATAAAAGCCACATACGTAAGGTGTATGCGTGTTTAGCTGTAACCTGCCACCTGCACTTTTGGCAGAATGACCGGGATTTTTTACGTGTGTGAGCAAGTGCTCTTTGTACGTTTTACAATAATCCCGCCCCGCTTAACGGATCAATGCAATTTCATTACTGTACTTTAGTAACCCGGGAACCGGAGCAGACGACGCTTTTGTTTTGAAGCGCGGCGTGTGGCGTAACGCCACATGGCCTTCACACAGCCGACCGGCGATAGCCGCCAGTGCGCGCCTTTTTCAAATCTGTTTTTCTCCCTTAACATTTTGACCGCTTGTTTGTTTACCTACTCTTTGTCTATCTAGTCCTTTTTATGCACTAAGCTATGTATAATATAATTTGGCATCTTAGAATGTTTATTTAACGTTTATTCAGACACCGGATCGAGCTTAATTAGTAGCCGATGCCTCTCTAGGTCCATTCTTTTATAGCCGTCGTCTGCATGGCGCGCTTTGTTTAGTACTAGTAAATGGTAGTGAAATGTTGTTTTGATTCGATTAAAGTAATTCCGTGTCGATCAATGCGTTGTCGTATAGTATTTTACTTAGCTGACTTCATGTTTAGTGTTTATTTTGGGTTGAAATTAACTTATTAAGTATTGTGTACTGTAGAAGCTAAGTTGTATTCATAGACTACTTAATCTCACTATCAGCGCTGCTGCGACTAAGGTTACGCGCCCCAGGCGAAAGTTCGCACCGATTGTTTTAATGCTAGTCTTCGAGTTTGTCTTGCTTCTCTTACAGAGCGTTGTATTGTAATTGTTATGTACCATTTTAACCGTGGGAGCGTGCTCTTTATTCCGATGTAAGTTTTAGTGACATTTATATTTTGTACATTGTGTTAGTTGTGATTTAGTTGTACGAATCTGTATATAGACAGGCGCAAGCCACGCTTCCCACTCTTTGTGTAAATAAAATAAGTCATGTGTGTACATTTTGTTTATACGGTTTAAAAGATGGTAACTGTAGCTTTTATTTGATGTTTTTGATGTTTTAATTAGTTTAGTTATTGTAGAGGAAAGTGTATTTGTGCGGGCCAGGGAAACACAATTGTCAGCCATTTTGTGGTCCAGAGGGGCGATTTTACTGTAGCGATAGCGTGTGTTCCCTGTGGCCCGCGCCGTTCTCTTATCTATGCGTGAGCGTGATGATTTTGTGTGTGTGCTGAAAACTGTCTGCGGCTGAACAAGTAAAAACTGATTGCTGCCATACGCCTGCTGTGGTCTCCACTTTATTGACTCCGCTGCCTGTGTCTTGTCCTTTGACCACTCCACTCCATTACACGTGCTACTGTGGTAACACGGGGGTGGATCGGATACCGAAATAAGAGTCAGCACAGAAAGTCGACCCTGGAGAAGAAAATTCTCCCGCCGTTCCAGCAGGGATTCGAACCTGCGACCTTTCAATCACGAGTCCGGCGCTCTAACCACTGAGCCGCTATTCCCCCCCCACCCGGCCACTGGCAAAAAAGAATCTATCTTTTATACCCACTGCTGTTTCAGCTTTAAATGCACAATTTTAGAATTTTAATATTTCAAGTGACGAAGCGCGTGAGTGTGTGTGCGTGCGCGCGCGCGTGCGTGCGTGCGTGCATGTGTATATGTGTGTGTGTGTGTGTGTGTGTGAGAGAGAGAGAGAGAGAGAGAGAGAGAGAGAGAGAGAGAGAGAGAGAGAGAGAGAGAGAGAGAGAGAGAGAGAGAACGAGAAAGAGAACTTAAAAACTTTATTTTACAAGGATTGTAGTTTAGGTTCAGTCAAAAACCTGTCTAACAACTAGTCCTTGCTAAGCTACTGATGAGTAGATATTAAATTAGAGGGATTATTTATATACAGATAGGCATGAATGAGTGAGTGAAACATTATACATGAGAATTTCCACACAAACATAGCGTGTTCACAGCCCCAGATGAACACATGCACATCATTCAGTTACATATTATGAGCATACAACCAGCAAATAAAGCAGCAAAACATTTGATCAGTTCATAATTATGACTAGTATTGGAAAAGAAAAGAAAAGCAGTCAATGCTTATCTTATAAAGAACAGTAAGGGAGAAAGAAAAATAAAGTGTGTGTGTGTGTGGGGGGGGGGGGGGGGGGGAGCACTCTCACAAGCACTCGGAAGGACTGGGAAGGACTCGAGCTCTAAAACCTTATTTTACAAGAACTGTAGTTTAGGTTCAGTCAAAAACCCGTCTAACATGAACTAGTCCTTGCGAAGCTACTGATGAGTAAACATAAAATTGCAGGGATCACGTGTTCACAGCGTGTTCACATAGCGTGTTCACAGCGCCAGATGTACCAATGCATACATCACTCAGTTATATATTATGAACATACAGCCAGTAAATAAGGCAGTAGAACATCTGATCAGTTCAACACCAGCATTTGGAGAAAGAAGAAGAAAAGAAAAAAAAGAGAAGAAAAAAAAAGAGTGACGCTTATCTTATAAAGAACAATACGGGAGTAAGAGCTATGGAGTAAGACGCACTGCGTTCTATTATGAAGATATGATTTAAAAAATGGTAGAAAACTTGAGTTTTTAAGATAAATGGTGAGCTTCTGCAATAGAATATCGTGATCAACCAGGTCTAAAGCCTTCTTTAGGTCTAGGACTACTACTCCAGACACCTCAGATTTATTCATGGCTGTTAGAATTTGTGATACGTGCCAATGCAGTGTTGCAGGAGTATTTACGCCTAAATCCGGGGTGAAGGAGTTGCCACTTTTCTAAGTAATCATTCAAATAAATGTGCACATGCTTTTCGAGAAGCTTTGACAAAACAGACAGACATATTGGTCTGTAATTGGTTGGATTTGTTTTATCCGTAGATTTTGGAAGCGGAACCACTTTGCCTTTTTTAAGCTCAGATGGATTTTTTTTTTCTTGATGCTTAGATTAAAAACATGTGAGCAAGTCTATTATGTATGACAATGACAATTTTAGTAGCTGGTTGCTTATATCATCTGACCAGACGATTTTTTTGTTTTCCATCCTCGGTATGTATTTGCCTAGATCCGAAACGGAGAGACATGGGATGACAAATGGGTCTTGCCCGCTAGTTTTATGTTTGCAGAAATCATGTAGAGGATTTGAGCACTTATATACATTTGTTCTTGGTTCTATTAATGATTTTGACACAGACAAGAAATGGCCATTGAAAACATTTGCAGTTAGATTCTTCGGAACGTCGGCAGAAGCAGAACGATGTCCTTTCGTAAACACATCTAGAGCACACCACACAGATGCTATATTGTTATCACGCTCTGTGAGCTTTTGGAAGTATTCGTTTTTCACTTTTCTCAATTTCTTAATTTCTTGTATTCAGGGAAACACTTTTCTCTCTTTAGTTTGTCTCTCTCTGCCATTGTTTCCTTGATGTCTTTGTTAAGCCATGGTGGTGACTTTGGATGCTTTACCCGTTTGCGCTTTAAAGGTGCATGTCTATTGACAACAGTGAGACAGACATTGTACCATGTCGCCAAGGCTTTATCAGGATCAGTACAGTTCAGGACTTCAGTGAACGGGGCCCATTGCAGGTCATTGAAAAAGGCAGCCTTATTAAAATGTTTGAAAGATCGAAATGATATATATATGAATGGGTTTTGGGCTCACATTTTTGAAGCTCAATCGATCTTAACAGGAGATGGGACAATGGTCACTTATGCTGAGGTCAGGTACACTGACCTCGATGATTACGTCTGGGTTGTTTGTGTAATATATGGTCAATAAGAGTGGCAGACGTCTGTGTAATTCTAGTAGGTGATTTCACAAGTTGGGTTAAGCCTAGCAGTGTGATAGTAGAGTTCCAGGAAGAGCGTGGCTTTAGTAAATTTCCTAGTACAAAAATGTCAACATGGGGTTTAACAGTATGGATGCTATCTATCATTTGTACAAAGTAGTCAAACTATTCATAAGAAGCAGAACGTTTTTTTGCATAAAAACAAAACAAAAAATAAATAAATATTAGGAGCGTTCGTACTTGGTTTCATTTCAAGCCAAATGCATTCAACAAGGTCACTTTCAAGGTCTTGACGCCTGTGTGTAATGTCAGCACTAGAGTTGTGTATGTATACTGCAATACCAGTCTGTCCAATAACAGTTGAATCTTTTCTCGAAATACAATAATTTGGAACGTTAATATCCCGGTCAGAAATTCTGGAGTCTAGTCGTGACTCTGTGATACCAAAAATGTTATAGCTAGGCGTTGACTGGCTAAGGAATACACACAGATCAGGTACCTTGTTATACAAATGGTACACATTCTGATGACCAACGTACAACATTGTAATAAACAATGCAAATTATGAAAAAAAGAGCAAACCGTAAAAAGAACAGAAAACGATAACACTCTTTGAAAAAAGAAAAAGAAAAAAAGGGACTTTTACGCAAAGAGCGCAAAACCAAAAATTCAACAGAAGTGTAAAATTAACGAAAACAAAGCACGCAAAGGGGCAGCAAAGACAAGAGAACAAACACATTCGTAAAATGAACTTCCAAGATAATTTACACAAATGAAAAGGCCCAACTGACAAGATCCGTTATTATTACACAGTAAACTAGTATTGTAATAAATACTGGAAGTCGCAGTTACGCTTGTATACCCTGTTATTACGGTATCAGTAACACTTTTGTACCTTTTCAGAAAGGGAACAATGAGCTTCACTGAATAAGCCTGGAGGACGCTACACTGCAAGAGAGAGAGAGAGAGAGGGTTGTTTCACAAATCAGCTAGGTGAGAGGGAGAGAGAGAGAGAGAGAGAGAGAGAGAGAGAGAGAGAGACAGAGAGACAGAGAGACAGAGAGAGACAGAGAGAGACAGAGACAGAGACAGACAGACAGAGAGTGTCCAAGGTCCGACTATCACATACAATTATATGTTTCTACTGCTCTGCTTTCATAGTAACTTAACAGGATAGTTGTTTTACAAATTAACTAAGGATGTAATGGGGGGAAACTGCAGGATATTTATTTTAGAGAATATTTCCTCGTGTGGCTTTTCCAGTACACACAACCAGCAGAACCGAAGGTGACCTTGTAGTCAGATGTTCCCAGAAACTAGGCCCCACGCCAATTAAGTCATTTCTATTAAATCTTTTCGAGAATTTCCGATATTAGCTCACGTCTAGTCGTTCTCGCCCATACTGCGTGTGTACGTGTGGAGATGGTGATGGTAAAGTGTGTATGTGTGTGTGTGTGTGTGTTTGTTCTTCACGTTAGGGTTGGATGACATCTTTTAGCTTTTTACAGTCGTGAATTCCAGTGTGGTTTTTATTGTTTTTCGAGATTTATTTTATTGATCATAATAATTAAAGTTGATAATAAGTGTGTGTTCAAATGCCTTTTTTCTTCTCTAAAACAAACAGAATCAAAACATTGTGAGGCACTGATTTACAGCGGTAGCTTAACTAAGTACAGTGTACTTCTAATGTGGAAAATCTTAGAAATGAATATGACCTTTCGTTTTCGGTCAAAAGTTCTGCATGACACTTTACATTGATATTTTGGCTTCAGAATGCCACAGTAGGGTCCTGGGTTTATACTCACCCCAGTTGTGTAAAAATGTGACGTGTCTGGTTGTCACAGTACTGGATTTACCTCCCCATCCCACCAAATCTAATAATGTCAGAATTCCTGTCTTCATCCACAGTAACATGATTCTGTATTATTAGAAAACCTCATAAATCTAATATTTTCTTAGTTCAGAATAGAATAATGTACACTGCGAAGTAATTTCATTAACGTTTAGTGTTCAGTTTGTCTACCGATAATTAGATTATGCAGAACTGAGTAGATGGAAAACGTGACATCGCGAAAGAGAATACATACAGATTGAGACTACCAAGTGAAAAGAACAGGAAAAATCCCAGGTGTGTGTTGTCCACTTCCAAGGTTTAGGTGGTGAATCATTTGTGTACTTATCTTTCTTATTGAAAGGTCCTGAGTACAGAACGGAGAAGCTTCAAAATATCTGTAGATGGAGACGTGAGGAACCTGCCGACTCGACATACCGAATGGAAACTGCATACACCCAAGAGTAGGTAGCGGCAGCCAAAATTTAAATTTTACAACAGCAATTTAATTTATGCATTTTCAGACAGGCCATATTGATACAAGAAAATGGAGAAGAAAAAAAGTAACTGTTTATCTTAATTAGTTCCAAAGATATAGCCATTCGAAAATACAGTTTTGCGCGACAATAAACAGTTTATTACATTTTCTCAAATTTACCCCCCCATAGTGGTTCTCATGAACATGGGAGAATCCAAATACTTACACTTTTCAAAAGTATACCTTGGTTGCACTTTGTCACAGCTAAATCATATGGTCAGCAAAGAAAGATAAAACATAAGCAGAGGGCTGAAGTTGCTCCAAAAAGCAATTCTGAGCTTGCCAATTTGCATGAAAGAGCACTTTTGACACCACACAGTGGGTAACATATGGCAATGACAGCTTTCCCAATGGATTTCCAAGCAGGGTTTATCACAGTCTTTGCACTTATATTTTTCTAAGCAGCTCTGACTCTTACTTTTAAAGTTACAGGGTCTTAAAGTTGGCAAAATCTTCAATTTGCACAGTGGAAAAAACACAAATATGTGGGTTGCCACGCTTTAACTGGTAATAACTTGAAAACCACTACAGATACAGCAATGAAACTTGGCATGTACATTAAACTAAGTGTGAAGTACACTTGCAGCAACATTTGCAGTTATTTTGAGAGTGATAGATCTTAAAGCCTGCAAAAACTTCACTTTTCACAGTGGAAAAAAAGGACAAATCTAATGGTTTTCATACTTTAACTCATAACTTGAAAACTACTACAGATACAGCCATGAAACTTTGCATGTACATTAAACTAAGTGTGAAGTACATTTGCAGCAGCATTTGCCTGCAAAATCTTCACTTTTCACAGCAGAAAAAGGACGTGTATGCTAAAGAAAACATGGTACAGCAGTATCACCTTTATCATCCATGAACACACAGGTCTACAAAGCTGTGATTTGGAGTCGGTTGACACGGTCTACAGGTGATTTCACTGTAAATAGCATCTGAGTGCTTGATATCTGCCAAATATATTCCTGCAAGATTCAACAAAGAACGAACATCCCTGGAGACAATGATGAAGGTGCAAGTTGCAGATTCTTGGCAAACACAACTGCGGAGGAGATTTGAGTGTAATCTTCAGAGCATGGCCACCTGTACACAACAACTCCATCTTTACTGCCGCCTTCTCCAAGAAATTGACTATTGCCTCTTCCTCACTGATGATCCTGGTGACTTTGCTGAAAAAGAAATCTTCTACATTGTAGACTACCACAATGTCACCCTCCTGTTGAAATCTGAAGCTGGTTTCAAACTCAGGTTCATCGGGTTCTGATTCATCATTTGGTTCAGTCGACATCTCCTGGGTCAGATTCCTCTTCCACTTGTTGACATCGCTGCTGGCAGCCGCCATGGCCGTGAAGAGGTGGAAGTTCTGGAAGTGGCTCGCCTCCAAACAGCTCCTTCAGTCTGTTGACCATAAATACCGCAGACAAGAAAGCAGCACTGTCTTGACCAGATCTGGTTTGAGAAGTTGCTGGAAGAATACAGTCTCATCCAAAGTCTTGGATCCCTCATCTTTCGGGAGAAGCAGCTGCATTAACAGTCGGTTGTCCACTTCAACCAGAGGAAGGTCTTGCCAGCATCCTCTCCCAGTTGCCAGGAAAACAGCCTTCAGTTTGGAAAACTGGTCATCATCTGCAGGAAAACAACAACACAGTTTTGTTGTTTCTGTTGATCTTCATTGACAGAATGATCTACGGCCTACAGCATAATTAATAATAATCATTATCACTCAGGCCTTAACTCTTAGTCTTATCTGTTATGATTTTATCATCACTTATCACAATATCAGACTGGCTACCGTTACCAAAGCAGAAATCCACTTATAATTTTGCACTAGAAATGCTGGTCAACATACTATTAAAGTTTGAAAATTTAATTACGATCGTTGAAAAACGAAAAAGACTTTTAACAGAGTTCAAGTGCAGAAGTTATTATGAAGTCGACTGTTTTCTCAGCATCTTAGTTACCTCCCCTGATGAAGAATTTTGATCACGAAAACAGCCATCGCCACGAATTTACATCAAAGGTTCGTCCCCCCCAAATAATACTGTTCCAGAAGACATCAGAGAATGTATTTCAATGACTATTTTTGTGAAACTTTGGCGTATTTTGGCAATATTTAGGAGAACAAGCGAGTGATCGACAACTTCCGGTTAGTCGTATTTGTAAACAAAGACAGAACTATGAGTCGGTCGAGAAAATCGTAAGATTTTAGGCAAATCCTGCAAGAATGAATCAAAATATCATATAAAAATGCTAAATTATGAGATAAACTATCACCAAATTCAGTAAACTGGAGCCAGGTGAAGAGAATACTCACGAATCCTGTGCCAAAACTCGGCAATCGAGTCACAAAAACTCCACGCGGTCGATGCCATCTTGGATGAACTCAATTTGAAAAAAGCGCCTTTGTTGCGGTCTTTTATTGGCTTGTGAAAGACCCACAGGTCATCAATCCATTAGCCCCATACCTCAATCAAAAGGGTACGGATTCAGCTTCATTTTGTGGGGGATATTTTAGACATTTGAGGGAGTTTTGTGGTTTAAAATTGATTTTTTTTGCGAGTTTCCGACTAAAATGCGTTCTAGCGACCAGAGATGTTTGTAAACGACCACGGCGTTTACACCACTGGAATCGGCATTCAATTTCCGATCCAGTGATACCACATATTGCTGTTTAGAACGCGTATCGCTTTGTCACCGAGCGGATAAACACATCGACTGTTTTCGTTCAAGTCTCGGACCGCGTGATCGGCCCCGGACAAACGGCAAATACCTCCCGTAGAAAATCAACTGGCGATTTTTCGAGGTACATTGCATGCAAACATAAAAAAACCATAAGAATGCGAAGAAAACGTTCCTTTTATTCATATAATTTCCAAGAGGATACATTCAGAGACTGTGGAGAAATTAGTGACTGAAATACAGTAAAATTGAGCAAAGTTCCGATGTTCCCGCATAGGCGATGAGAGGCTGCCGCTACCTACCAAGAGCCTGAGGAATTGTAACCAGAACATGGATATCATCGGGACTGTTACAGAGTTTCTCAAAATATAATGATCGCCTGATATCTCCCACAGATTATTCTGAAACAATTCAGAAACCTAGAACGTCTGGGCGTTCTTCAACAGCTTCTGAAAAGTAATTTTCAAACCACCCTGTATTTGCTGTAATACAGACTGACGAAAGAACATCAAAGAGAAATGTGTTTGCACAACTGAAGCCACTACAGTGTTTGAATGTCAAGGCTGGAAGACAGTGCTTGAAACCGCAAAACATATTTAGGATGAAAAACTTCTACGAGGTTGTGAGCACGTTATCACAGCAGCTGTTTCAGGCAGTATCAGAGAAACCAACTCAATGACAGAGTGCAGATAAAGAAAATGGAGACGCAGGAGGACCATGAAGAGGCACATTGGACAGCTTTTACAAGCATTTGTGATTTGATTGAAAAAGAAATCATCTAGGGCCAAAGAGTCATGAAAAGTGTTGACTTTTTGGCAATATTTCAATTCCTCAGGCACTTGGTTGTATGCATCTTCACCCTTTTTTTTTTTGGTTCTTTTTTTTGGTCATGTTTTATTCCAGTTTTTATGCAACTTACAGCAATATTGTGATAGTGCTTATAATAAACTAAATAGTCTTCAGCAAAAAGAGTTTATAAACATAACAAAAATGAACTATATTTGGAAATAAAATAGGAGAGAGAGAAGGAGACAAACACACACGCACTCACGCATGCACGCGCGCACGAACACACGCACGCACGCACTCACTCACGCACGCACGCACGCACACACACACAATTCCAAACTAAAATTCAAGCAATTAAACGGCTCAAGAAATAGATCAACGACGATCCTAACAAAATAGTACTTACATAGCATGTGCATGCTAACAATGTATAAGTGTCTGAATGCGTGTATGTATGTTGTACATCGTGTCACTTAACATTTACTATCTATGACATAGTCTATATGTCAATCAGCTGCTGGTAAAGACACCATTCAATTACAATCTTATCATATGACATATTCAGTTTTGCATGATATTTGTACACATCAAAGTTAATTCTTAAATAACGTTTGAACGAATGCAATTGTGGTATAGCCTTGTTAATTTTACATTTATAAATAAAGAACTTTGCTTGCAAAATAATCAAATCAAAAGTGCTATCTGATTTAAAATGGATGTCGTGACCAAACAGTACAATATTTTCATTAAGTGTAACTGATGTCGCATTTGAACAGCCAGCATTAAGTACAATCTGGAATTGTTCCCAAAATGACCTCATGTATGTACATGACCAAAATAAGTGACCGTCCACCACGAAATGAGTCGCTTGTCACCAAACTTTGATTTTGATGTTTTGGTGTTTTCTAAAAGTATTCTTTATGCTCTTTTCAATGGTGAAAGCCGTTTTTGAATATGTCCATTTGGTTGTTCAGCTATACGTCTTGAAATAGGGTTACCCTCAATAACGCAGTTTTGAGAAAATTGCCCTGAAAGTTGTCTTATTGTAAAAAGAAAATTTCCTTAGCAACCAACGATTTATCTTCACAATAAACCTCGCAAACATTAAACAATAATCAATAAAACATGTCAAAACTTTGTTGGGAAACTTTTATTTATATTTCTCAAATTATGACTTTTTTAAGGGGGAAAATGAATCATGGAGATCTGCATGTAGTCCTGAACCAGCCATTATATCAACTTTGACTTTTTGCCTGTAACTTAACTTACAGTCAATTCAATTATGTACTTGTGTAAAATACAGCTGTCAGCTGTACACTCACATCTGACCTTTCGTGAGGCCTGGTGTACAGGACCGTGTCTGCTGATAAGACTTTAACAAAACCGCGGGCTCATTTCAATGAAAAATGGCAGAAAACTAAAATAAACAATTACGTTACACTGAACATTCCCCAAACCTGATATTCTCTTTTATTGCTCAGACTCACTCTAGAACAGATGGCAAGAAATGTAGACACCATCAAAAGTGCTACTGAAGCAATTTCCATTTTGAAATTTAAAACAACAACTTATTGTTCAGCTAAACGCTCAAGATCAGTCAGAATTTTTTTTTTATCACCATGATTATTTGTTCATCAGCAAATGATGTCATTTAAATCGTGTGTACAACGGGAAAAAGAAAAACTGAACTGTAAGTTTCTAAATGAAACATTTAAAACATTTGTGTCATTCAAATAAAAAAATCATACCTCAGTTGTTGACAAAATCAAACCATGAAGAAAAGAATTCTCCAACTTACAGGAGCCAGAAGGGAGTACTTGTACAATCACATCGAGTGTCACTGGAAAACACTTCTGACCCCAACACAATTTCCAGAAAGTCATCAGGCACAAACATGAAGTTCAGTCTTCACACAGAGTCTTGAAGTTCAGTTTTCACACAGAAATATTTGTCAATACTAAAGAAACATTATCTGACGCTCAGTTCAATCTCATCTCTACAGTCATTACATGAGTCCCAAGCAGGTCATTTCACAGTCATTCACTGGTGTGCTTGCCAAGATTCCCAGCAGGATTGAGTCTTTTTCAGCTGAAAAACAAAAGGCAAAAAACAAAACAAATTTATATCAATCATTCTGATCTGACTGACAGTGACAGAACAGGACATTGGATAGAAAATCAGGATCTGAAATACTTAAAAAGGTCCTTTGTTTTCAAACAGAGTGAGACAGACAAAGAAAAAGTGCATACATTAGTTTGTGTTGAGGCATGTGCACAATTTATTTTAATTCAGGACACTATTAACATGCTTGAGTGTATACATGTATCCCTTTGCACCGATGATCTGACTGGTTTTAATTATTCTTTAAGTGTAAATCCTGTGCTTCATGTATTGGTTTGTGTTGTGTGTGTGTGCGCGCGCGCATGTGTGTGTGTGTACGCATGTGTGTGTGTGCGTGTGTGTGTGTGTGTGTGTGTGTGTGTGTGTGTGACACAGAGAGAGAGAGAGAGAGAGAGAGAGAGAGAGAGAGAGAGAGAGAGAGAGAGAGAGAGAGAGAGAGAGAGAGAGACTAAACAACAATAAAAACAACCTCACATACATTAAATTCTGCCACGTTTCGTCTCCTGGCCAAGATTTCATCTGTGGAAAACTGTACTATGCATCCAGGTTTTTCGCAGTGTGCTAGAGTTGACGTCTCACGAACTTGTGCTCTGAGTTTGCACTTGCACTGAAAGTTTTGAACTTTTAGCAACTCGGTGTCAGAGTTCAGTCATGTTATCCTGAATGTCAGTTTGAATCTGTGACACAAAGTTGTCAGTGAGGCCTTCATCGTCAGATATGGAGTCTTCTGAATCGTCAGCACACCCACCGCTTGATTCAATATCGCAGTTTTCTTCTGAATCTCCGTTCGAGGTTTTCACGTCTCTTCTGCTCTCACTCACCATTTCAATGTCGTCTTGATCGCTTTCGTCCTGTCCATCAACGGCATCCTCTCCTTCAACAGCAGGAACTGTTGCAAAATAATCAGCAATCAAACCTCCGACGCCGTCGGAATCGTTTTCGTCCAAAATATTAGCTGCACGAGCTGAATTCAAAACTTTCGCCAGCATTAACTTGCGTGTGTTGTCACTCGCCATGTTGACACACGCTTCGCGCCGGTTGGTCCTGTAGAGTCACATGATCTTCATGGCCAATGAGAGAAACGGAATACCCTCCTGGTTTTTGTCTTACATGGATAGTAGGGTATGATATGAACAAGTCGTTTTTAGACAACTTCAGGCGAATAAACTGTCTTTTTGATGGTATATTTACGGAAAAGAAAGACTGCTGTTCAACATTTTGCCAAAATCTCAAAATCGACACCTGACACCTCCAACACCCATTTTCCGCTCTAGCTCCAAACAGCCCGAGGGGACTTCCGACTCATTTCGTGGTGGACGGTCACATATATGGTTAATTGAGTCTCGGTCTTGTCGACAAAAAGAGCAAGTAATGTCATTTTCAATTCCCATGTGCATTAAAACAATATTAGTAGCAATTATTCTATGTACTAGTCTTATCTGATACCATTTCAGTTTTATTTCTTGAATCTGTTGCATTTTGTTAAAGGTGATACATCAGTTAATATCTTTATTTAGCTTAGCTTCCCACTTGTCACAACAGTTAGGTCTAGTTATATTCTGCGTACCTCATAATAAAGGCGTGAGCCTTTTTGTTGATTATAAATCGTCTTAAGCGTCTTAATTAAATCTGCTGAATTTTTACCCTCCACTGTTATTTTTGTTTTACGTATGTAGCTTTTGATAGCTTGCACACATCCAATATATGTAATGTAATCTGTCTTAATTCCGAATTTTTCTTTAAAACTTTTAAATGTCATAAATGTACCATTGTCATTCAGCATATTTTTAATGTGACACATGCCTTTTATAAAAAATAAAAAAAAAAGATTCTGTTTCCAACTAGGATATTCTGATTGCAGAAGATTGGCTCAGCAACTAGCTCTTCTGAATTTTTTACATGTATTTGTTTACCGAACTCTTTATATGCTATAAATACGTGACTCCAAAACTTATTAACCTCATGTTCCTGAAAATGAAGGCTTGATCCCAGTTGTTCAAACCACGACACTTTAGGATAAGTTGATTTAATAATACTTTTCCACTTGTGCTCACTTGTTTTTAATTTTCGAATCCAAATTAACTTCAGAGCATTAATATAAGTTTTTATGTTCGGTATCCCAAGCCCTCCTTTCGCGATGGATCTGACGGCTATTTTTCTGTTTATCCTGTCCTGTTTTCTATTCCACACAAATTGAAACACTGTCTTCTGCAATTAGTTAACAAGGTTGTCTGGTGGGTTTTGGCAATAACATCCATAGGTGAATAATCTTAGATAGAATCAACGATTTTAGAACTGCTACTCTGCCTAGTGGTGTTATTTGTCTCTTTAGCCATACTTTGTACAAAGCTCGTATTTCCGAAAATTTATCATTAAAGTTGAGTACCCCACACTCTTTTAAGTCGTTAGTAAACCATATACCAAGTATCTTAAATTTAGGTGGGTTCCATTCTATTTGCAAATGTGGCGTATATTTAACAAGAGAATTTCATTTATTACCGAGTCATATGGCACTGGTCTTCCCCGCATTTAAGAAGAGACCTGATGCTTTTCCGAGTGTGTTGATGATCTTAACTGTTTCTTCAAATGAATTTTTGTCACCTTCCAGCGTAATTTCGGTATCATCTGCATATTGTGAAATTTTGTATTCAGTTTCTCCTATAAAGATACCTTTTATATGCTTATTTTGTCCGATCATAATGGCAAGTATCTCTACACATAAAATAAACAAATATGGTGATATCGGATCCCCTTGTCTACATCCCCTCTGAATAGCGAACCATTGTGATATCTGTCCATTAACCGTGACAGATGACTTTATATCCTTAAAAAACGTAGATATCCACTGACATATATCTGGCCCAAAACCACAAGCACGTAAAACTTTAAACATAAATTTCCAGTCAACAGAATCAAAGGCTTTTTCAAAGTCTAAGCACAAGAGTAACCCAGGTTTATTTTCTCTATACAAGTAATTAATATGTGAGCAAGTGCTCTTTGTACGTTTTACAATAATCCCGCCCCGCTTAACGGATCAATGCAATTTCATTACTGTACTTTAGTAACCCGGGAACCGGAGCAGACGACGCTTTTGTTTTGAAGCGCGGCGTGTGGCGTAACGCCACATGGCCTTCACACAGCCGACCGGCGATAGCCGCCAGTGCGCGCCTTTTTCAAATCTGTTTTTCTCCCTTAACATTTTGACCGCTTGTTTGTTTACCTACTCTTTGTCTATCTAGTCCTTTTTATGCACTAAGCTATGTATAATATAATCTGGCATCTTAGAATGTTTATTTAACGTTTATTCAGGCACCGGATAGAGCTTAATTAGTAGCCGATGCCTAAGTAAGTAAGTAAACATGGTGCTTAACGTCCACAGAAACCATAAGGCTTATTAGGGACGGGGAGAAGGGGGGGGGGGAGGGGGCATGGAGGTGGGGGGAGAGGGAGATTATATACCTATCGCTAAACTGTCACCACCAGAATGACTTCTGCATTAAGATGGGCAGTGATGAGAGCCATTTTAATGTTTCAGTAGGAAGTGATGGACAAAGTCACAAGACAGTGTCCACGAACCACAACCTTTTCTGAAGAGAAAGGAGAGCCGAAGCGGTATCGAACCGAGGTCCTTCCGCTTACCAGCCTAACGCCTTACCGCTAGGCCAAACCGGCTCACCCCCCCCCCCCCCCCCCCCCCCCATGCCTCTTGGCTTTTATGTTGCTTAACGTCCACGGAGGCGGGATGACCTATTAGGGACGGGGACAGAGTGGGAAAGAGGGCCAGGGTGATTGGCTCGACCGCGGAAACCGCCCGAAAAAGACCGGAGAGACCGTGGACCGCCGCCAGAACAATGGAAGTGTTAAGGCGGTGTCCCCTCGCCATTGCCCAGCGACTTGTGCACTGCGCAATTGCTCTTTCAACTGCTGTGCTGGACAGAGTCACTAAGACAATGTCCGTTGCACCGCTGTTGACGAACAACTTGGACAACTCAAAGCAAAAGATGTCCAACTTGCTCAGCCCAGCTCCACCTCCCTACTCATGATCTCTTCTGGGCAAAAGTGAGGGTCCAGCTCCACCTCCCTCCTCTAAGATCTCTTAATCTTTTGATCTCGCCTGGAACCCTGACCGATGCCTCTCTAGGTCCATTCTTTTATAGCCGTCGTCTGCATGGCGCGCTTTGTTTAGTACTAGTAAATGGTAGTGAAACGTTGTTTTGATTCGATTAAAGTAATTCTGTGTCGATCAATGCGTTGTCGTATAGTATTTTGCTTAGCTGACTTCATGTTTAGTGTTTATTTTGGGCTGAAATTAACTTATTAAGTATTGTGTACTGTAGAAGCTAAGTTGTATTCATAGACTACTTAATCTCACTATCAGCGCTGCTGCGACTAAGGTTACGCGCCCCAGGCGAAAGTTCGCACCGATTGTTTTAATGCTAGTCTTTGAGTTTGTCTTGCTTCTCTTACAGAGCGTTGTATTGTAATTGTTATGTACCATTTTAACCGTGGGAGCGTGCTCTTTATTCCGATGTAAGTTTTAGTGACGTTTATATTTTGTACATTGTGTTAGTTGTGATTTAGTTGTAGGAATCTGTATATAGACAGGCGCAAGCCACGCTTCCCACTCTTGTTGTAAATAAAATAAGTCATGTGTGTACATTTTGTTTATACAGTTTAAAAGACTGTAACTGTAGCTTTTATTTGATGTTTTTGATGTTTTAATTAGTTTAGTTATTGTAGAGGAAACTGTATTTGTGCGGGCCAGGGAAACACAATTGTCAGCCATTTTGTGGTCCAGAGGGGCGATTTTACTGTAGCGATAGCGTGTGTTCCCTGTGGCCCGCGCCGTTCTCTTATCTATGCGTGAGCGTGATGATTTTGTGTGTGTGCTGAAAACTGTCTGCGGCTGAACAAGTAAAAACTGATTGCTGCCATACGCCTGCTGTGGTCTCCACTTTATTGACTCCGCTGCCTATGTCTTGTCCTTTGACCACTCCACGCCATTACAAATAAGATCATATATCAATCGAATGTTATCTCCAATGTATCTGTTGGCCATGAACCCAGTTTGATCCTCATTGATCAAAGAAGGAAGAACGCATCTTCCATTCGGTATGTCGAGTCGGCAGGTTCCTCACGCCTCCATCTACAGATAGTTTGCAGCGCACACATTCATACACCCACACTGATATCTCAGTCTCTCTCACACTGACACACAGGCGGCGCGCGCCCACAGAACTTGGTACCCTTAGATTTAGCCCCCATTATTAGAAAGAGACTTGGTGCCTTAGCCACCATTATTATCTTAGAAAGAGACTTGGGGCCTTAGCCCCCATTATGATATTACAGTGGGACATGGCGCCCTGCGGCTTGCCTATGGAACTTGGTGCCCTTGGACTAGACCCCATTATGATAATTTAATGAAACATGGTGCCATTGGGCCTAGCCCCCATTTTATGTGATAATGAGACTTTTGCTTTGTGCATAGCTATAATGTTATAATAGGACGTGGTGCCGAATCAACAAATCATGCTCTTAATTAGCGCCCTGGGCCTCGTTCTGTTTCAGACTGGGACCTAGTGCCATTGGACTTAGCCCCAGTTATGAGATAATGGGACATGGTGCCCATGGTTGTGGCATCATTTATGATGTTATACGAGTCATGCTGCCCTTGGGCCTGGCCCCTATTATGATATTATAATGGAACATACCCCTTGGGATAGTCCCGATTTTGATGCTATAATGGAACAAGGTGCCGTTGGGCTTGGTTCCAATTATGATGATGGGACAAGGTCCAAGAGGGCCCAGCCCCCATTATACAGTTACTACGGGACAGGGTGCTTGGAGCTTGTCCACCCCTCTTCCTCTTTACACCTCCCCCTGACCTCCTCATTATGTTACTGTGGGACAGGGACTTGATGCCCCTCTACATGGCCCCCATTATAATGGGGCATGGTGCCATTTGCCCCCCCCCCCCCCCCTCCTTTATAACATTACACTCGGACAGGAAGGCCTTTGGCACTAGACTTGACCAGCATTAGGGTATTGCAGTTTGGCACTGTGGTCCCCAATCATATTGTGATGGGTCAGGGCGCCTGGCTTGACCACTTTATAATCTTATAATAGAACAGGATGTCCTTGAGACTGCCCTCCCACCCCCACCCCTTTATAGAATATGATGAAATAGGGCACCTGGCTTGGCATCCATTAAAGTATTAAAAAATGGGACACGGTCCTCTGGGTTTGGCCCCTATTATAATCTTACCTTATTACAGGAAGCCCTGGGCTTGGCTCCCATTCTAATATTACAATGGGACAAGGACCCTGAGGGTGGCTCCTATTCTGATTTTACGATGTTACTGGGTACCTCTGGTCTTGGCCCCCATTCCAGTATTATAATGCAACAAGGTTCCCGTAGGCTGGCCTCTATTTTGATTATACGATGTTACCGGGTATCTCTGGTCTGTTGTTGTTGGGCCATGTAAGATTTTTACCCCCCCCCCCCCCCCCGGTTGCTAACCCAGGTAACTGCCTCTAAAAAAAGAGCTAAGTATTGTTTCTGCACCTTTTCATTTGGCGTCTTTTGTTTTCGTACCAACTGTTTGTTAATTGCTTAGTAGAAGGCAGCTATTCCGAAACCTTCCACCGTTTTGTTCTGTCTTTTTAAAATAAATGTGTTCTTATTTTACCGTGTGTGTGTGTGTGTGTGTGTGTGTGTGTGTGTGTGTGTGTGTGTGTGTGTGTGTGTGTGTGTGTGTGTGTGTGTGTGTGTGTGTGACAGAGAGAGAGAGAGAGACCGTCAAGTGCCACAGGTGACCCAGTGGTGACTGCGGCTCTTTCATGGACGCTCTTTCTGGTGCCCGGTATGGAAGGGGCGGTGCGTGCAACACGGGACACTTAGGACATTTGACCTTGTTGCGTGCAGACAGTCCCGTTAACCGTTACAAACGAAACCCAGATTAGAAATTAAACATGTAAAGTCAAAGGAGCTTCTCAAACAAAATCTCTGATTTTCAGGATTTTATTTCGATCTCTTCTGCATGCTGGACAACATGTTTTGAGAAAGAAGGCTAGTTCCTTCGACGGATTAAATCTTCTGCAACAAATATCTGTCTTATTAAGACACATGCGGTCGGATAGCTCAGAGGTAAATGCAGCTCAGTCGATCCAGCGTCGGATCGAAAAGGCACTGGCAATACTGACGCGGGTTCGATTCTCCGTTGGTTCGTTCAGTGCTGCTTCACGTCGACAGAGACCAGGACGGCCACCTCGACTTTCATACAGCTCCTGAGCTCTGCCGATTCTCCGGTGCGGTAAGTAATTTTTCTCACAGAGTCAAATATCAGTGCATAATTTCTTTTGGTGCTCGTAAAGCTCCTGTGTGCAATCGCAAGCATCAATATCTGTGAGCACGTTAAAATTAAATTAGAAAAACAAAACAAAACCAACCAACAGAGAAAAACCCTCAGACAAACCAGTGTTTAGACACGGAAAAACCGCACACACTGGTAGGGAATGGGTAGCGCTGCTCTTGCGGCTGCTGCAGCCTTACCCAGATTAGGTCACAGAATTGCTCGCAAAGCCATAAGACAACAACCACACACACACACACACACACACACACACACACACACACACACACACACACACACACACACACACACACGCACACACACACAACAACAACCCCAAAACACACACCACACACACACACACACACACACACACACACACACACACACACACACACACACACACACAAAAAAACCACACACACAAAAACAACAACAACACAACAACAACAAAACACGCGGCAGTAACAACAACCACAACAACAATGAGTTAATCGTCACGTGTTAGGCTATTTTTGTTTACCTTTTTGTTGTTGTGCAAAATGGATAGAAGAGTGTTTGCACCAAAATCTGAATCGGAATACAAAAACTAAAGAGAAGAGTCAAGTGCTTTTTACTTGTTTTCTGGCTTTGATACTCGGGTTACGACCAACGAGAAGGATTACATTGCTCTATTCAATATATTTAACAAGAGGTTGAAAATAAAACCGAAGAGCAAAACGAATTCCTTCATGTTTATGAGACACAAGTCTGCTAGGAAAGTCCTGTCTGACGTCCATGGGGTGCTCCAAAAAGAAAAAGAGAAAAAACAGTCTAATTGCTTTGCGGAGAAACCCGAGTAAACCAACACGGAGGCAAAGTCTGGCGAAAAATAAAGAAACGCCCTTCAAACTTTCTCCAGCTTGAAGCGTGCTGTATTTTGTTTTCACAAAAGGTTGTGACGACCAAATACACACACACACACACACACGCACGCACGCACGCACGCACGCACGCACGCACGCAAGCACGCGCACGCACGCACGCACGCATACACACACACATTCACACACGCGCCCGCCCGCCCGCACGCACGCACGCACGCACATACACACACACACGCAGTGACGCACGCATGCACATACACATACACGCACTCACGCACGCACGCACACTCAAAAACGTACACGCGCACGCACGCACGCTGGCATACACACACATTCACACACGGGGCCGCCGCCAGCACGCACGCATATACACACACACGCAGTGACGCACGCATGCACATACACATACACGCACTCACGCACACACATACACACACACACACACACACACACACACACACACACACACACACACACACACACACACACACACACACACACTCACACACAATCGTCTCACTCACACTGTTTACCCTAGTGCCGGGTGAAGTACAACAGGTCCAAAAACTAGCGGCGGGATCCCCGTATCACACACTAAACGACGGCCACTTAACTAATAACTCGCCCTCGCCGTTTGGAGCCGGTAACAAGAAAGAGCGCACGCCTCCGTTGAGAGCGAGTCTGATCAAGTTTGAACGCCATTAGCCCGCACGACGGATCAACACAGGCCGAAGATACTCTCAAGATACTCTCTCTCTCTCTGTCTCCAAATAAGGGCTGAATAATACCTCCTTTTTTCCAAACGGTCGTGAATTTTAATGCAGTTCTAGTCGTTTCCCGTGCTGTAACCGGCTTACCGCTTTATCGAGAATATCACTTTCTGATGCAGTTTTAAATACTCGAGTTTGTCTCAAAACTAGGAAAGAGAAGACAACAAACAAGACGAAGAAACAACGAAAAACCTGTATCGACATTTTCTCAGAAATGTGATCCAAAACAAGGATCACAAGAAGCGTTGACACTTATACCGTGCACGTCTATTCTAGTTCATGTTCATCCCTCTAGTCTGACGCAACAGCTGACTCACTCGTGATCGATTAGAAACAGTTTCTCGGGAATGATATATGTTGTTGTTTTTTGTTTGTTTTTACCGTCGCCTACATTCAACAGGATCCACCCTGCTTTTGTCCTGAGCTGACCCCGTGGCGACTGGCGGGTGGCAAGACCATACAATCTGCCTTGATCGTACCCGTTCTCTCTCTGCCTGTCTGTCAGCCTGCCTGCCTGCCTGCCCCCCCCCCCCCTCTCTCTCTCTCTCAAGTCAAGTGGTTTATTTCAGAACCCCCAGTGGGGGTACATTAAAGAACATCAATGAAAGAACATCTGGTATGACACGGCAGTAAACATAAAATACAAGTGCAAACAACAAAAAGAAACAAACGGCAACAAAAACGAAAACAAAATCGCACGCATTTCCAAAACAGGAAACAACGAGAAACCAGCGAAAGATCATTAAGCAAAACAAAAGCTAGAGTAAAAAATGAAAATAGATGGGTACAGCAAACACACACACTCACTCACTCACTCACATACACTGACACGCGCTTGCACATCCACCCACCCACACACACACACACACACGCACACCTCCAAGATCTGGGGGAAAGGAGGTGGAAAGGGGGGTTCGACAGGCATACATTCTATAAAACTAGAGATTACAACATTAATGGAAAATAAAAAGATGGAGAAAAAAGGAAAAAGAAAAAAAGCTGTTATCGCTCTACGTACTCTTGACATCAGAATTCACTCATAATAAATTTCAAAAAGTGTGCTAAATTTACCAATAATCGTTTCTTTTTACTGCAAGAAAGACTGAAATCTATTAACATTTGTATTTTTACAGTAAAATCATGAAAGATTTTTTCTTTCTTTCTGGATTCAGCAAAAAAAAAAAAAAAAAAAAAAGAAGAAGAAAAAAAGCACAAGTAAAAACATAATGGAATTCGTCACCAATGTCAGCAGATGAACATTTAGTACATAATCTGTCTTCATAAGGCAAGTTCATTACTCTTCCCCTTTGAATTGGGAGTCTATGGTTTAGTGTTCTAAAATGTACAAATGTGTATGCTAAGTTAAGCGGTAAAATTTGCAAATAATATTCAGGTGCAAACATGTTTTTAAACAGTCGATAATTGTAATATATTTCTTTTGATTCCATTTCTGAGGACCACTATTGGATATACTGATCTCGTAAAACTCGTGTAACTTTAGACTTAAACCACTGGTTAGAGTAATTCAAGTCAAAGGATGTGTCCACATACCACTTAGGCCAATCCCGTTAGGATCGTCTCAACAGTGGACAAAAATGGCGATTTATATTTTCCCTCCCTGTACATTTCATAAAGGAATTTGCACATAATATTTGAAAACTTAAACTTGTAATTTATATTTACCAGTTTAAACCAACAATTTAGCATCCTATATTTTGCCTGGACCTGAAGCGGAAACTGTCCAAGTTCACCATAAACCATACAACTTGGGGTAGATTTGCTCAATTTCAAGATTATCTTATAAAAGCGTAGCTGTAGTTTTGATGCAAGGTTTGTCATCATAGGACACCATACCTCACAACCGTACAACAAAATGGGGACTATCAATCTATCAAACAACTCAGTTTGGATATCCAAAGGCAACATCAACTTTCTACATTTTTTAAGAAGACTAAACATAGCCCTGGATGCTTTATCAGACAAAGATTTTTGAGCTACGTTCGATTTGTTATTATAATTAAAACATACTCCTAAATACTGAAACTCAAAGACTACCTCCAGACTTCGTCCCTTGTACTTAACTGTAGGCATTTTTCGAATCTTTCCTCTTGAAAAGACGACTACTTTGATTTTATCAACATTAACCCGCAAACTCCACTTATCGCAATAATCAGATAAAGCATCCAAAGCCTGCTGTAATCCTTCTGCAGATTCAGAGCATATAATAGTATCATCTGCATACAAGAGCATAAACATTTTTAGCATCAGTGATTCATCTTCCCTTTCCCAGCTTAATCACCTGGCCTCATCCATAAACTAGGTAATCCTTCAGATCTCTCGGCCGTATACTCTTGCAGGTCATTTAGATAGATGGCAAAAACTACAGGTGACAAATTTTACCCCTGGCGAACGCCTGATTAACAATAAAAATAGTCTGAACAAACATTTCCTGTTTTCTCTTGGGAGAGATTCTTTAAAAACAATCTACCAGATACTACTGTTTGCTCTTGTTATAGTTCTGGACTTCATTGCATTGCAACGCTTTTGTCAGTGTGTGTGTGTGTGTGTGTGTGTGTGTGTGTGTGTGTGTGTGTGTGTGTGTGTGTGTGTGTGTGTGTGTGTGTGTGTGTGGTGACTCAACGACAACGTTCGTCGCATGGCTATGCCGAAAGTGTGTGCAATATTGTGACAGAATAATGGATGTGTCTAGTTGACGAAATACATTGTCATGATTGATAATTACGTATTTTGTCGCTCGTGTTACCGTCTACCCTGTTTGATATTGTGCTTGTGCTTTTTGCTCGTCTAGGGCTATCATTACAGTTCGGTAGTTTGCAGCCTCAAATGTTTGTCGCTGCAACGTGGCCACTGCAAACGTGGACTTTGCCACTACGTGATGTCGATCAGCTGCAGCCAGTTGCAAGTCTCGAATAGAGACCGGGACCGCTAGTGGTACTATACAGCCATGTGAAGCGCGTGGTAATCTTTGCAGTTGACAGTAAACATATACGAATCCGCTTTATTTATTATTATCATTATTGCTGTTGCTGCTATTGCTATATGTTCCTCTAGGACCTGGCCCCCATTGTACGATACTGCAATAAACAAAGTGATGGTGGAAGAGCACTAGTTTAGCGAGTGATGGAATGAATGTGTCGGTAAGCGAAGGTAAAGTTATCACACATTTGGATCACAGCGGATACTCAAGCGCGTAGTGTCTGCTTTAAGTTGGCCTACAGCTTTGATAATACACGTCCTGACTGCGTGGAAACATGGCTGCGACAACACGATTTCAGCTACCACATACCCACGACGTTGTAATAATGTTGTGTACTATTTAACTCACTTCAGTGTGTGCGCTTTTTAATGTAGAGCAGTAAAACTCTCACAGGCGAATGACTGTGGCTGAAGACAGGACTGACTAGTGAAAAACAAACAAACAAACAAACAAACAAAAAAACTTGTCACCAACTAGTTCACGAAGCCAAAACTACTTACTACTGTAATAAGATCAAGTAGAGTCTGTCACGTAAACAACTGTT
>OY757544.1:4245278-4257778 GCA_963584105.1 Alviniconcha strummeri
GAATACGCACTTTGAATAATGTAGAACTGAGTAGACGTAAAACATGGCGTCGCGAAAGAGAAAACGTACAGAGACGACTACATCAGAACAAAAGAAATCCCAGGTGTGCGTTGTTCTGATTGCAAAGGACCTTGCGTCAAGGGCTCAGCCAGCTTTGGTTCTGACCCCACCCATGTGACGTGTTAGACACGTGACAAAGTTAACACAGCAACCAGAGCCGCGACAAATAACAAAATCCCAGTATAAAAAGGTACACAAGCGGTTGCTCCTACCACGTAGCGCAAAAGTGACGGCAGGTACAGTACAGAGCTCCGAGACGGTACAAGTCCCACAAGGCTACTTTCGGCAATACGCACAGATACCTTTCTATAACCTTGGGGTAAGTAAGTAACTTGGTTTTTTACGTCCAGTCAGCCAGGTATCAGTCATCTATTGGACTGATTCATTTGCGTGCGGTTTGACCACACCTTTCCGGATGATTTTTCGTTCAATGTCGGATTTTTCTGCCTCGATTTTCAGCTGTCCCTTAGGAAATAGGTTGGCATTAATAATAATAATGTACATTTATCATGCGCTCATCAACGCCCTGAGCGCTCTCATGATACATATGTGAGCAAGTGCTCTTTGTATACGTTTCTACAGTAATCCCGCCCCGGTTAACAGATCCACGCAATTTCATTACTGTACTGATAGTAACCCGGGAACCGGAGCAGTCGACGCTTTTGTTTTGAAACGCGGCGTGTGGCGTAACGCCACATGGCCTTCACACAGCCGACCGGCGATAGCCGCCAGTGCGCGCCATTTTCAAATCTGTTTTCTCCCTTAATATTTTGACCGCTTGTTTGTTTACCTACTCTTTGTTCACCTAGTCCTTTTTATGCACTAAGCCATGTGTAATATAATTTGGCATCTTAGAATGTTTATTTAACGTTTATTTAGACGCAGGATCGAGCTTAATCAGTAGCCGATGCCTTGATGATGATGATGAAGTAATGCTTAATGTCCTCAGATGTCAGTTGACATATTAGGGACAAGTTGTGACCAATGCCGAAGCACGGTGCAATAAATCTTTACGTCCACGGAAACCAGAAGGCTCGTTAGGACGGACAGCTCAGGACGTCCACCTCGACTCTCACACAGCTCCTGAACTATGCCGATGCCTTGATGATGATGGTGAAGTGATGCTTAATGTCATCAGATGTCAGTTGACATATTAGGGACAAGTTGTGACCAATGCCGAAGCACGGTGCAATAAATCTTTACGTCCACGGAAACCAGAAGGCTCGTTAGGACGGACAGCTCAGGACGTCCACCTCGACTCTCACACAGCTCCTGAACTATGCCGATGCCTTGATGATGATGATGAAGTGATGCTTAATGTCATCAGATGTCATGAGACATATTAGGGACAAGTTGTGACCAATGCCGAAGCACGGTGCAATAAATCTTTACGTCCACGGAAACCAGAAGGCTCGTTAGGACGGACAGCTCAGGACGTCCACCTCGACTCTCACACAGCTCCTAAACTATGCCGATGCCTTTCTAGGTCCATTCTTTTTATAGCCGTCGTCTGCATGGCGCGCTCTAAGTACTAGTGAATAATTCACTACTAGTAGTAGTGAAACGTTGTTTTGATTCGATTAAAGTAATTCTGTGTCGATCAATGCTTTGTCGTATAGTATTTTGCTTAGCTGACTACATGTTTAGTGTTTATTTCCGAGTTGAAATTAACTTATTAAGTAATGTGTACTGTGGAAGTTACGTTGTATTCATAAACTACTTAAAGGGCTTGTAAAGGCGTTTTTGTTTGCAACGGAACGTTGAAAATCGACCCAATTATGAAAGTCTAGTGCATAACATGACCGTTAAATGTAATAAAATGTAAATGCCATGAAAGTAAGTATGTTTACGAAGGAAGAAATGCATGCCGATCAGGCCGAATTTCATCCGCTTGTTTTAATCTCGAACTACGCGCGAGATCCGTGACGTAGATCTCTGACGTCACAAACAGACCACTGAGGCGAATGGCGAATGAGGCGCGTTTTCACCATAATCGGTCCACAACGAAAATGCCACGCGAATGTGCGGCCGTGGGATGCGCACAGCTGCAGACCAAAGGGTCGTTGTTTCCTTTCACACCTTCCCGAAAGATAGCAGTCGAAGGAACCTTGGAGATTCGAACTGGAAATTGTTCCAAGTCGGTTACCCTGTGGACACCCACACAGATATGAATTTTTACTAAAGGGTATCGGTCACGCATCGCCCGGCTTTCGCTAGGTTGATCCTTGGTAGACTGAAGGGACGGTCTCTTTTGATGAAACCTCCGTCCTTGCCAATTCTACAATGAATATAGCCAGACCGACCAAAGGACTCAGAAATACATTTTGACACCTTGGCACCCAGTGCAAAGATTAAAATTAAAAAAGGGGGAAAACCTTTTTCACAAGAAACACTCCAGAAAAAGAAATGGAAATCAACAAAAGAGGCAAATGAACACACAAATCCTCAGCAAGAATGAACTCGTAATAAATGCAGAAGAAGGGAGAGAAAGAAAACAAACAAAACAAAAAACAAATGGACATGGTAAACACGAAGAAAAGAAAGGAAAAACAGGAGGTACAACTACTGAACTACCAACAAATACCCCTGCTTTGTCTAAGAAACGAAACAAAAGCGAGGCAAAAAAATCAATGAAAACAACCGAGAGAAAAGTAAAAGCCGAAAAGTAAACAGAAACTCGGCTGGCCTGTGCACCAACGAATAGTACAGGGCTTAGGGAAAAATAGCGGCACTCTCACGGGGCCGCGCCGAAGCCACGGCACCATTCGGTCGACATCGCAGTTTGTCCCTAATATGCTCTTTAGCATCTGAGAACATTAAGAAAGAAAGAAGGCAAAGACAGTAAGTCTAGCACGAATGCCTACAGCAGAAAAGGCCGTGTAAGTAAGAAACAAATGCCTGTGACAAAAAGAAAGAACAGACCACAAATGCCTATGGCAAAGAAAGAAAGACCAAACCACAAATGTTGATGGCAAACGAAAAATGGCTGCCCTGATCAGTCAAGCAAACAGCTGACACCAAATGAAACAAACAAAACAGCTGAAACCACCTCAAAAACGCAAACGGTGGCCTACCTGCAAACATAAGGTGGAAAAAACACCACCAAATCACAACAGTCTAATAGACTACTGTCTGCAACAAATGAGTGGACGACTACATTGACTACATTTGTTGCAGCCATAAGA
Organism: Alviniconcha strummeri; assembly: GCA_963584105.1. NCBI lineage: Eukaryota > Metazoa > Mollusca > Gastropoda > Provannidae > Alviniconcha > Alviniconcha strummeri. The sequence goes on from OY757544.1 coordinate 4,248,524, forward strand.
GCACAGAGCAAAAATAAATGTGCCGACAAACAGATGGAAAGCCAAATTAACAAAATAACATGAATCTTAACTAAATCTAACTAACCCCTCACTAACCCGGCTTCCATCTAGAAAAATAAAGGCTGCAGACTGATAAAGCAAATCGCTAATCAGGACTACCAATGACAAATGCAGATGAAAAGAGAAATGCAAAATGGCTGCTATAATCAGGCAAGCTAACAAGCGGGTACGAAATGGCCAATAAACCAGAGATTAAAAGAAAAAAAGAAAGAAGAAAGAACGCATGGTGGAAAAGAAGAGGAAGAGAGAGAAAAACAACAACAACAAAACAGCAACACTTTCTGAAAAGAAACAGGAGGCAAGAAATGTCAGCGAGCAACGACACAAAGGCTGGATACACGTAATCCGTGTACACGATACAATCCATTCAGCCGACTACAACACGGCAGGGCAACAGACGCTCACGAACTACCCCACACAAAGAAAGAATGAGCGGTTCGTTAAACATCGAGACTACCCCCCTCACTCGTACATCGTAAACGAACGATATAACTCGAGAAACAAAAGGACAAGCCAAGAGAAAAAACAGTGAATGGCAAGAACCGGCAATTAGCCCAACCCCAAACCCTAACCCAGGGAGGTCACGAAATCGCTAGTCTATTGAACTAGAACGAACAAACCTTTTTCATCGTTACATTATGATGAAACAAACAAGGCTAAACTGGGAAAATAAAACACCCAATAAAAGGCAGGCTCCCTGATGAGGTCTAGCCTGTAGTGAAAGCTAGAGTAAAAGAACGCCACGCACCTAACAAGGATCGAGAAAGATGAAATAACAAGGGGGAATAAACAAAGGCCCAAATACTGAAAAGGAGTTTCATCCCTATAATTATGTTGTTTTGAAATCCTCTTTATATTATTTGAACTGGACATTTTTCCAAGTCGGTTGCCCTGTGGACACTCACACAGAACCGACTTCCACGTTTGGTTGCTGGTCTGTTTGTGACGTCACTGCCCGACAGTTGACTTTTAGCTTAAAATAGCTCTCGCGGAATCTCGCTTTCAAAATGGCGCTGGTTTTGAAACGTTCAGTTGACCGTATTTTCCGACCTTTTTGCCAAAATAAACGCATTACAACCCAGTCGAGGCCTGAAAAAGTTTTAAACAAGTGAGTAATAGACTGTTTCTTCTCTTCGAACGTTAGTACGGACCTATATGTTCTTTTGAAACGATTTGGAGTGATTTTGTGGCCCGAAACTGCCTTTACAGGCCCTTTAATATCTCTATCAGCACTGCTGCGACTAAGATAACGCGTCCCAGGCGAAAGTTCGCATCGATTGTTTTAGTACTAGTCTTTGAGTTTGTCTTGCTAGTCTTACAGAGCATTGCATTATAATTGTTATGTACCATTTTAACCGTGGGAGCGTGCACTTTATTCTGATGTAAGTTTGATTGACATTTATATTTTGTACATTGTGTTAGTTGTGATTTAGTTGTACGAATCTGTTTATAGACAGGCGCAAGCCGTGCTTCCCACTCTTGTAAATAAAATAAGTCATGTGTGTACATTTTGTTTATACGGTTTAAAAGATTGTAACTGTAGCATCTCTTTGATGTTTTTCATGTTTTAATTGGTTTAGTTATTGTAGAGGAAATTGTATTTGTGCGGGCCAAGGAAACACAGTTGTCAGCAATTTTGTGGTCCAGAGGGCCGTTTTTACTGTAGCAATAGCGTGTGTTCCCTGCGGCCCGCGCCGTTCTCTTATCTATGCGTGCGAGTGAGGATTTTGTGTGTGCTGAAAATTGTCTGCGGCTGAGCAAATAAAACCTGATTGCTGCCATACGCCTGCTGTGGTCTCCATTTTACTGTCTCCGCTGCCTGTGTCCTGTCCTTTGACCACTCCACTCCATTACACATATTAACCTAAATATGATATTCTATACACATGTAGAGCATAGTCCTACCAAAAAAAAAAAAAAAAAAAAAAAAAACGCACTACAAGCACACGCGCACACACACACACACACACACACACACACACACACACACACACACACACACACACACACACACACACACACACACACACACACACACACACACACACGCACGCACGCACACACTGACTGTAGCAGAAACTGGGTATTGATATTAGTTAGGATGGAAATACTGTGAGAAGGTTTTCAGTTTGGCTTTAAAAGATTACAGGGTTGAGCAGTGTCTAAGGTCTTGTGGGGGTGAATTCCAAATGTGGGGTCCAAAGCAAGAGAAGGTGCAGAAGCCATGAGTCTTGCATTTGTATTGTTGGATTTCCAGCATGCGGGTGTCAGAAGAAGAGCGTAGTGTACGATATGGAGTGTAGACATGCAGCAGTTCAGAGAGGTAAGCAGGACCAGAACCATTTATAGCAATGAAACACATTCAAGCGACTTTATACTTAATACGTTCTGAAATGGGAAGCCAGTGCAGTTTTTCCAGCAGAGGTGTTGAGTGGTGGTGACGGGGTACCAAAAGAACAAGTCTTGCAGCAAAGTTCTGAATTTTCTGGAGAGGTTGTAATTAGATGTACAAATAAGGAGACAGTTGCAGTAGTCAAGCCGTGAAAGGATATAGGAAGTAACAAGAGTCTTGGTTGTGTCTTCAGTGAGAAACCTGCGGATTGAACTAATGCGTTTAAGCACGAAATAAGCAGTTTCGCATATTTTTATGATGTGCTTCTTCATGGGCAGTTTTGAGTCAAGAATGAATCCAAGCTTCCTGGCAGAATCAGAGAAGGGGATGTTGTGAGAGCCAAGAGCAATCGAGTCAGGGAGGGGAACGGTAGAAGGTTTCAAGGAAGACGAAAATGGAAAGAGAAGAGCTTCTGTTTTGTCGTCGTTCAGTTTGAGCTGATTTTCCGTCATCCATGTTTTTATGTCGTCTGTGTATGCATTGAGTTCTTTGGTGAGGTTGGTCACTTTACTGAGAGGAGCGGATTTCTGGAGCTGTGTGTCATCTGCGAAAAGCTGATGGTTTACAGAGTGGTTAGCCATGATATCGGAGAGATGCGTAGTGTACAGGACGAAGAGAATGGGCCCTAGTACTGAGCCCTGAGGCACACCGTACATGAGCTGTGATGGTGACGAAGACGAGTTATTGACTGAAGTGGACTGATATCTGTCTGAGAGGTATGAGTGAAACCATTGGAGTGCAGTAGACTGAATGCCAAAAACAGAGTTCAGGCGGGAGAGGAGAATTTGGTGGTCAACAGTGTCAAAAGCGGCAGAAAGATCCAACAAAAGAAGAACAGAAATGTTGTCATTGTTCAGAGCGGAAAGAAATATCGTTTACAATACGTAACAAAACGGTCTCAGTGCTGCATCCTGCTCGATAGGCTGAGTGAAAGGGATTGCTGAGGTTGTTTTCTTGGAGATGGGAGAGAAGTTTGTGGAGAACGACTTTTTCAATAATTTTGGACAGAAATGGTAGGTTAGAAATGGGACGGTAGTTTTTCAAAAGATTTTTGTCAAGTGATGGCTTTTTCAACAGAGTTTTGACGATGGCTGTCTTCAGATCACGTGGTACAATGCCCGTGGTAAGAGATGTGTTGATGATGTTCGTGATGGTCCGCAAGAGGATGTCAAGGTTTTCATAAAGAAGCGTGGTGGGAATGGGATCAAGTTCACAAGACTTGGCAGATGCACTGTTGATTATTTTTAAGACAAATTCACCAGAGACAGACTTAAATGTTAGCAATGATTTCCAGCGAAAGAGGTATCAGGGCAAGCAGTTGGGATTGGAGGAGGAAAATTGTTTCTGATGGTGCGGATTTTCACAGTGAAGTAATCAGAAAAGACATTCGGAAGGTCGTCAGAGTCAAATGTTGAAGGAAGAGGTGAAGATCTGCTTTTGCCGAGGATGGTGTTGATGTTTTGAAAGAGCTGTGTACAGGTTGTGCTAGACTGAATCTTAGCAGAGTAGTAGGCTTGTTTGGCTTTATCTACAAGGTTTGTTACTTTCTGTTTAATGGAGTTGTATATTTGTTTGTGGACGGTGAGCTTAGATTTGAGCCATCGTCTCTCCGCATGCCGACGCTCCCGTTTCAGCTCACAGAACTGCTCCGCAATACTGCTGAACCAGGGCGTCGGCTTCCTTGTTCGGACTGTGCAACGGCAGAGAGGGGCGTGCTTGTCAAGGACAGAACAGAGATGGTTATTGTAGTCACTGATAGAACTGACTTGTGAGACAGCGTGAGAGAGATCTTGTTTAAAGGCGCCGGTGTCAGTCTTTCTGAGGCATCGGTACGAAAAAGGTTTCAGGTTTTTGTACAGGTACAGATACATCAAGTTTGCACAAGATGGCTGTAATTTTGTAGAAGTGAGGATGTTATCACTTTGCTTGGAAAACATTAAGTCGAGCAGATGGCCTTGGTTGTGAGTAGGTTCAGAAACGGACTGGGCTAGGTTAAACATGTCTATGATATCGTGTAGTTTTCTGGAGTTCTTGTTTTCTACGTTTTCAAAATGAAAGTTAAAGTCACCCATAAGGAGTGTTTTGCCAGGCAGACTGTCAGAGTGTTCAAGGAAGTCGGAAAACTGATCGAAAAACATGGAGTCAGAGAATTCTTTCTTTTTGCTGGGTGGAGGGCGGTAGATACAGAACAAGTTGGTTAGTTGCTTGTTGTATGTTAGAGTCAGCTGAGCAGTTTCAAAGCAGGGGTGCTGAACGGGAAAGGACGAAGTGGTAGCGACATGCGGCTTAAAGGACAAGTCCCAGGTTAGGGGTGATTTTTGACACGATTTCCGTTAAGGTCGCTGAGAACGATGATGTAGGTGAAACTGAGATCTGAGGGTTATAAATGCACGAAAAAAAAGGCATTTTCTGACGTACCGAAAGCGTCGCCATGACGCCCAGATCACGTGACCTACTACGTCACTCTGTGGAGTCGCTGCAAAATGGCCAACTCGAGCTCCCAAGACGAAACTGACACTTTGCCCGAGAGACCCACAAGGATACAGCCATATCAGTTTGAGCCTGTCAGGCAGGATTTTGAAAGAGTACCGGAACATTGTGTCAGCTTTGAAGCAAAACCCCATGCGGTATTCCATGGGGTTTGCGAAATCGCACTCACTGAAGTGCTCGCTACACAAATGGGCGTGATGCGGCAAGGCAAGAAAGCTCGTTTGAATTGCATAAACTTAATTCACTTTCGCCTCACTGCGGGTCGACTGCGCGGGAGCTCGTGCATTGTTAAACGTGGGGTCGTCTGCGAATTGTTACAGTTCGCGGCAACACAGTAGGCCGGCATAGTTAACTTTTTTGTCGAACACAGGCATACACAGTTTACTGAAGAATCTAAGATAGCAACCGCACTGACTCCCCAGACTGACGTCATTTCCGGGGAAGCCTACAGAAAATAAAATCGATTAAAAACCCAATTAAACAAATTTTTATTTTATTTTATTTCATTAAATCTGAAACTAGTGACTCATTTGTCAATCATTTCGATGGTCATTTTGCATACTTAAAAACCTTATACTTTTACTTTAAGAAAGTCCCTTATGACGAAGGCGATGTCCCCGCCTTTTGCGCCGGACCCCCCTGCAAAGCGGGGGAAGGAGAGGACCGAGTACCCAGGCGGAGCAAGGTCGGCGGACTTGGCCTCGTCACCGGCAGGGCGCAGCCAGGTCCCCGTCAGCAGCATGATGTCGATGTTGTTGTCCTGAATGAAGGTGGATATGTCGGACCTCCTTCTTGAAGTGCCGACGGATCTTGCATTGAAGAGGCAGACAAGGAGTGTTTTCGGCTGAGGAAGAACTAAGGGGAATGTGAAGCAGCTGTCTGTGAGGGGGACGCAGCGGAGCGCTGAGCGAGGAGGCTGAGAGGTCGTCACGGTCACTGGGTGGAGAGGAAGGTGGTACGGAAGTAGTGTGTTGACATGGGGTTGGAGAGCTGGAAGAATCGGATGAAAGTCGATCACGAAAACCAACGATCACTTTGATCTTCCTCCGTTCATTCTTCCCTCGTCTTCTCGATCGGCGTGGCTTTCTGGGCACGTTTCTCGCAATGCCGAGATGTGATAGACGTGCGATCAGCTGGGGGAGAGGAAGGGGGGAGGTGCGGCAGCGGTTTCCAGAGACAGAAGGTCATGTCGAGTGTAGCGGGGGACAGGGGCGGCACAGGTGGCAAACAACACTTTCTTCTCTGTGTTGTGTAGCTCACGGTTGTTGCGACGCACGGCTCCACTGAACACGCTGTCACTGAATACAGGGTCAACATGACCGGCTGGCAGCAAGCAGTGTAAAACACAGAGTAGAGTCAGGACTTGCAGAAACAGAACAAGACCAACTGTCCTCACTTTCAGTGGAAGTGACACACAAAACTGGTACCACGATAACGGCCACATCACGAGGAACAATGCTATCACGTCAACTAATCAAACCAGGAGACTAATCAAGCACAACGCCTGTAAGTGCGCGTGAACACTACTATAAATAAGTTGCAAAGTTCTACGATCGTGTGAACGTACAATGTTTTAAACTTCTGCAACTTGGAACGGGCACACCGAATCTACTACCACTATTATTCAGTTGATCGCATTTTTATTAAAGTACTGTTGTTTATACAGCCTGTTTGGTTTCTTCAAACTGTGTATTGCTGGTCACAGATGCCTCAGCAATAATCTAACTTAACCGGCCCCTAAATTGCCAGAATATAAAATTTTGATTGTCAAGTCAGCACATCGTGTCTACTAAAATTTAGTAGTAGTAGTGTATAATCATACAGAAGAAACTGTCTAGATCTTACGCAAAATTAAACGTAGTAAAAACTGCTGACACTGGTGCGCTACGACCATCTGAGCAGGTGCGCCACTGCCAGTTATAGGGGTAGCGATGGAAAGTTTGTTGGTAGGTAGTCCAATAGCCCTGTGGTTTTGTATCCCATCAGCTGGAAACGATAATAATTTATAAATTTTTTCAGCGACGAGAAAGGTAGGTAAATGGTCATTCACATGTGTGGGGTAAGATCGTATGTGTTTATACATAGCTACGATGGCAGAATGAGACACATTAATTACAAATAATTATATACACGTAGAGGAGTAGCCGGTAGATGCGTAGGCAGTCTTAGCCTGGTTAGTCTTTGCAGCAGCACATCAATACTATCTGCCGGTTAGGTTTCCTGGAGCTTCTGAAAGTAACTCAACCGCCTGGTTAGTTTCCTCCATGATAACCTCGCGTCTGGACTACGGCGGTACCATTCTCGATGGGCTACTGGTATCTGTCTGCGTCTCTTAGAAGCTATCGGCCATCTCATTTTCTGAAATCCTCCCATGAAAAGCTTCTCAAAATCCCCCAAATCAGTCTCAAAACATTCGGTCAGCTCTCATTTACATTTTTGGCCCCTGTGTCTGGAACTCGCTACCTACTGATCTGAGAAACGCATCCTCACTTGCCTGCTTTAGAAATAAGCTGAAAACTCGCTTGTTCCGTCTAGCTGTCAACTAATCTGTTTTTGAACCGATTATCACAAGAATCTAGCACTCTGTTTATATATGTTTCAGAGAGTAGGTGACATGTCTATACATGGGTCGTTGGCGCCTGGTGAGAGTTAGGCATTGGGGAGAAGAGAGACTCAAAGGGAGAGAGTTTTTGAGAGAATATTGGTAACTGACTAATTGTAATACGTATTTGAACAGGCGATGGGGGACTGACTGGCGCGCGTGTGTGTTTTCTTGTGTAGGTGTGGTGTGATGTTAATGGGGAGCGGGGATAGCTCAGTGGTTAGAGCGCCGGACTCGTGATCGAAATGTCGCGGGTTCGAATCCCTGCAGGAGGGGCGGGAGCATTTTCTTCTCCAGGGTCAATTTTCTGTGCTGACTCATTTCGATATCAGTTCCACCCATGTGTTACCGCAGTAGCACGTAAATGACCACTGTCTTTCTGCCAAAAGTGCAGGTGACGGGTTACAGCTAAACACGCATGCACTTTACGTATGAGGCTTTGCATAAAGTGACATAGTGCATGATTGTATGGTGTACACAGAACGCGCCGAGATGGCAGCAGTTTCATGTGGCGCTAGCCATGCCAGCGCTGTAAGTACACCACTTCGGTGGATATTCAAAAATGCTCTATAAAAATCTATTCACTCATGTAGAATCACATGCGAGCGCAGTAAGTCTGCTCGAGCGCTATATAATAGCGATCAACAACAACAACAACAATACTGTACTTAAAGTTGAGTTTTTTGTTTTGTTTTTAAATGTATGTTAATGCGATTTTTGAGAAAAAAAATTTGTACAGCGCAGTGAGCTTAACTCGTTTGAGAGAATGGCGCTTTATAAGAACTGTCTCCTCTTTTCTTCTTCTTCTTATTTAAGTGTAATGTGAATCGTATTTCACTACTTGCAGCGCAGTCCTGCCGCTAGAGCCATCTGACCGCAATATATTCCAGACAGTCTCCACAAGCTTCATTTTCCAACTTGGTAAGTCTACTGCTCATTAAAAGGAATGTCATAATTATTACATAATGTTCAAAAATACGGTCTTTATCAGGGGATACAATTTTCCGTGTCAGATTGGCACCGTATTTCATTACTAAAATCGAGGTTGCACCGACGCTTACATTAACTATGAAAAACTGATCTCAACGTTTGACGGCAAAATTCCCCAAATGTAGTCCTTTGGAACAGCACGGGCTTTGCTGTCGTTGTCAGGCACTGAGATAGGTAGAGTCAGCCTCGAGGAGCATTGTGAATATACCCCTTTGTCCCGTGGTCTTACGGCGACAACCAATCAGATTCAAGTACCAAGTTTTTGCAACTCCTCCAAACCGGACGTAGTGGACACTTTGAGCGAATCCTTTTGGATGTCCACAGGGTAACCGACTTAGCAACATTTCCGGTTCAATCCGTTGAGAATCAAGCCGCCGACACCAGGCTGGCCTTAGTTGTTATATTGGGGGATATTGTATATGCGTGTGCGCGCGATCCTATTAGCGCGAGCGCGCATGCGATCCTGTCTGTCTGTTTCTCTCTGTTGTGTGTGTGTGTGTGTGTGTGTGTGTGTGTGTGTGTGTGTGTGTGTGTGTGTGTGTGTCTGTGTGTGTGTGTGTGCGTGCGTGCGTGCGTGCGAGAGAGAGAGAGAGAGAGAGAGAGAGAGAGAGAGAGAGAGAGAGAGAGAGAGAGAGAGAGAGTTGTTATTTTTTGTGTATATAGAGCTCTGTGTTTGCTGTGTACATGCTTATGTGTGCGTTTGTAAAAATCGAGCAGTACA
>OY757544.1:4262118-4279618 GCA_963584105.1 Alviniconcha strummeri
CAAAACTAGGAAAGAGAAGACAACAAAGAAGAGAAGAAACAGCGAAAAACCTGTGTCGACATTTTCTCAGAAATGTGATCCAAATCAAGGGTCTCAAGAAGCGTTGACACTCATACCGTGCACGTCTGTTCTAGTTCATGTGCCTCCCGCTAGTCTGGCACAACAGCTGAGTCACTCGTGATCGATTAGAAACAGTTTCTCGGGAATGATATATTTACGAGCTGAGTCACTCGTGACCAACTAGAAGCAGTTTCTGGGGAATGATTTTATTTTTTATTTTTTACCGTGGCCTAGTCTGACGCAACACCTGACTCACTCGTGATCGATTAGAAACAGTTTCTCGCGAATGAGTTTTTTTTGGTTTGTTTTTTCACCGTAGCCTACATTCAAAAGGATCCACCCTGCACCCAGCCAGCTTTTGTCCTGAGCTGACCCCGTGGCGACTGGCGGTTGATAAGATCACACAGTCTGCTTTGATCGAACCAGGTTTACGCTCTGCCAGGTTCTCCACAACATATTAACTACTAAATGTTCTCTGTGTGTCTGCCTGCCTGCTTGCCTGCCTGCCTGTCTGTCTGTCTGTCTGTCTCTCACTTCATTATTGTGTAATAAAGTATTATCTTCTCTGTGTGTGTTCATACATTCTTTAAAAACAATCCACAATCCACAAGATGCTAAGAGTTGTTCTTGTCATAGTTCTATTCTTCATTGCATTGAAAGGCGTGTGTCAGTGTGTGTGTGTGTGTGTGTGTGTGTGTGTGTGTGTGTGTGTGTGTGTGTGTGTGGTGACTCAACGACAACGTTCGTCGCACCGTTTTTGTTCTGTCCTTTTAAAATAAATGTGTTCTTATTTTACCTTGTGTGTGTGTGTGTGTGTGTGTGTGTGTGTGTGTGTGTGTGTGTGGCGACTCAACGACAACGTTCGTCTCATGGCTATGCCAAAAGTGTGTTCAATATTGTGACAGAGTAATGGATGCGTCTAGCTGACGACATATATAGTCATGATTGATAATTACGTATTTTGTCGCTCGTGTTACCGCCCACCCTGTTTGATATTGTGCTCGTGCTTTTTGCTCGTCTAGGGCCATCATTACAGTTCGGTAGTCTGCAGCCTCAAATGTTTGTCGCTGCAACGTGGCCGCTGCAAACGTGGACGTTGCCACTACATGACGTCGATCAGCTGCAGCCGGTTGCAAGTCTCGAATTGAGACCGGGACCGCCAGTGGTACTATACAGCCATGTGAAACGCGTGGTAATCTTTGCAGTTGACAGTAAACATATACAAATCCACATTATTTATTATTATTATTATTATTATTATTGCTGTTGCTGCTATTGCTACATGTTCCTCTAGGACCTGGCCCCCATTGTACGATACTGCAATAAACAAAGTGATGGTGCAAAGGAAAAAAGCGCAGGAGTTTAGCGAGTGATGGAATGAATGTGTCGGTAAGCGGATGAAGGAGTGACGGAATCTTGGAGAGAAAGGAAAATTAATGTATTGAAGAACTGTTGCAGTTAAAATTTGAATATGTCCAACGCTTTTCGAGCTACTACCGAAAGTGACTCGAAATGGGCCCGTGGCCTTTATTCGTTAAATCATCAAATGAAGATCATCAAACTTTACACAGGCAAAAAGGTGTATGCCTGTAAATAGAATTAGTGTTCGGCAGTGCGACAAACCATGGATAACTGAAGAAATTAAACAAATGATAAGAAACAAAAATAAGCTCCATAAAAAAGCTAAAATATTTAATAGAATTAGTGTTCGGCAGTGCGACAAACCATGGATAACTGAAGAAATTAAACAAATGATAAGAAACAAAAATAAGATCCACAAAAAAGCTAAAATATTTAATACCGACCAGTTGTGGAAAAACTTTAGACAAATTAGGTACGACCTAACCTACGACATAAGGAAAAGGAAATTAGATTATTTACAGGATTTAGACAATCGTACGTCTTCCAGCGCGACATTCGGTACCAAAAACTGGTGGAAACTAGTAAAGTCATTCATGAGTAACAAGAGATCTGATCCCGACGTAATACCACCATTAGAAAAAAATGGAGTTACTTATTATACCAACAAAGAGAAGGCGACTGTACTTAACCAATTCTTCATCAACCAATCAACTATTGAAGACAACGTCGATGTTCTAGATGTACCAGAACTATTAACGAGTATAAATCAAATAAATTTGAGCGTAGAAGAAGTAAAAAATACTCTTACAGAATTAAGCACAGCAAAGGCGACAGGCCCTGATCAAATACATAATATATTTTTTTAAATAGCGCTGGAATCATATCTGAACCATTAACTTTTTTCTTCAATCGATCACTTAATGAAGGATTTTTTTCTCACAATCTGGAAAACAGCACACGTTACACCAATTCATAAGAACTGTAACAAAGAACAGTGACTAACTACCTTCCTACATCTTTGCTAAGTTGCGTAGGAAAAACTCTAGAAAAATGTGTTCATCGCCATTTGTCTAATTACTTAAACGCAAACCAAATAATAACACCGTCACAATCAGGATTCATTCCAAAAGATTCAACCGTGTACCAGTTACTAAGTATATGCGATGACTTTTGTAAGTCATTTGACAGCGAAATATCTACTCAAGCAATTTTCTTTGACGTAATCATTTAGATATTATCTAAAGCGTTCGATAAAGTATGGCACCGTGGCTTACTACGGAAATTGTAAGGTATTGGAATTAGAGGCACTTTACTTAATTGGTTCCAAAACTATTTGGCCCAACGTAAACAGGCTGTGGTATTCTACGGTAGCAGATCTGATTACTTAACTATACCTGCAGGTGTCCCACAGGGCTCAGTCCTAGGACCATACCATCTTAACTCTAAACTAAGATCCTGGTTCCAGAAGCCCTTTTGTCCCTACAACAAGAGTATCTGGCACTAAACAAAACCAGGTCTGGCCCTGCCGGCCGGTCATCTGATATACTCCGGTTGACCTGGCCAAGCGCCTGTCAAACATGGGCGAACTGTTTTGGGAAGTTCTAAACATGTACATCTGGATGCATGCGCTGCCTTTCCAGTGAGATCGTCTCTCAGTTTTTATTCAAGTTCCAGAAATTGTTTGGTCGGAACTCGCGTAGAGCCTGTAGTCTATGTACACAACCGCCATTTGCAGTTGCGAGGTAACGCAGCTATCCTCATTAAGCCTTTTCATTTTTTTTACAAGTCCGAACTCAAACAAAATATACTATATATTAGACTGAGAGATGTGCCGCTCTTCATCAGTTGATCCCTTAGGTGGCCACAGCCAGGTCGTTGCTTACACTGCCACTCTAAGGGTCTGATACAGGAGGAAAAACCGTAAAACAAAACAAAACAAAAAGAAAACAACAAACACCACGACGGCAACAGGCAACATTAACCTGTTAAAACTGCTGGGAGGAGGGGGGGGGGGGGGGGCGGGGGGATTACAGTGTGACACAGAGCAAGTGTTAGGCGTATTCATATTAATGTTTATATATCATTCACTATGACTATGTGTGTTGTACTTCTAGTGTATATTATATCTAATGTAATATAACACAGACGAAGTATTTCAAATGAAATCAAACAAATATTTGTTGTTCACATCTCTCTCTCTCTCTCTGTGTCTATATATATATATATATATAGAGAGAGAGAGAGAGAGAGAGAGAGAGAGAGAGAGAGAGAGAGAGAGAGAGAGAGAGAGAGAGACACTGACACTGACACTGACACTGACACATGGTTTATTGTGAAGGCCACCGACCCATACACAAGGTTGGAATTGGGGGGTGAGAGGTGGGGGAGGGGGTGAACGTATATTACACTTCAGCACTGTCTTCAACGATTTGATGGACGATGTACATTGTTCTGCATACATTTACCATTTCACATTGCATAGCCATGAGCATACGATACGTCACCTTCGTACAGAGTGCTGAATAACTAGCATAAAATACATCACATTCGTACAGGGTGCTGGATAGCTAGCATAATACCTATATCCCATTGCTTGACAGTTGCAAACAAGTACAGGGTTACGAAACCAGCATTTCTTCTCTGTGCTTCAAAGCGTAAAAAGCAAACATTGCAACTTTCCTGTTAGCATCAATACTTGGGTTTTCAAATACAGAATTAAGAGAGGGTTCAACATCATTGTCAGTAAACTCCCTCAAGTATTTATGTCGGACACCAGCATAAACAGGGCATATAAACAAGAAGTGAATTTCGTCTTCCAGGATACCTGGGCAGAAAGGACACGTCTTTATTGCATTTTCAGGTTGGAAGCGTTTGTTTACGCCAAGTTCGTTTATGCCAAGCCGTAGTCTTATCAGAGTATCCCTGAATTTCTTTATTGTGATGTCATTAAGATACTTTTCTGCCTGGTGGACTGATTTGAATAAGAGGTATGTGGCAAATCTATCACTGTTTGATATTTTTGTGCTCCATTCTAGTTTAAAAAGTTGTATCATTTTTTGCCTGATGGCAGAAAGAAAGGCAGCTTCGTTGCTCACTCCGCCTTGTGCCCAGACGTCCTGGAAACCATAAGACTCGAGACACTCTTTTATACTACCTGCCCAGTTACTTCTCTTACATCTATTTTCCATATCTAGACTGTTTTGGAGCATAATCAGAGCTTGTTTTGGGAATCTTGTAATGGCCATTTTGCCAAGTTTCAACCAATATCTGAGGGAGGCGATTTTGCTGTCTATGTACAATGGGTATCTTCCCGTTTCGCCGTATACCATATGGTTTGGCGATTTATCGCTCAGACTTAGCAATCTTTTGCATGCGAACAGATGAGCTGACTCAATAATACGGTGTTTCGATATGCCCCAAATTTCTGAGGCATACAGAAGCATGGGTTTAATTTGGGCATCAAAAAGTTGAAAAAAGACAGTTGTGTTTAGACTACCAAGAGACCACATTGTTTTCATTAGGTCCAAAATTTTACCCTTTGCTTTACTAGCATATTCCTCGCAAGCAGAATTTGAAGACAACTTTGTCGTTAAAGTGTATCCAAGGTACTTATAACTATTCACTATCTCCATTTCATTTCCATTAAAAAACCACTTTTCCCCTGCACCAATATGTCCTCCTTTTCTAAAGATCATCACCTTCGTTTTGTCCAGATTCACAGTCAGCCCTAAAGAGTTGGAAGATTTTTCTAGATTGTTTATCTGGTTTTGCAGACCTGATGGCGTGGAGGATACTAGGACAATATCATCTGCAAATAATAAAAGGAATATCTCTTCGAGGCTTGGTAGTAACTGAATTCCATGCTTTCCATTTTTTCGAACATACCCAGCTACTTCCGATATCAGGAGAGAGAAAATAAGAGGACTTAACAGACACCCTTGTTTCACCCCTTGTGGGCATTCAAAAAACTGTGATAGATTTGCACCCCACCTGCCGCACGACTTGACAGAGTTATACATAGCTTTTAGAGTTCTGATCATTTTGGAAGATGTTTTTAATTTTTGAAGGACATCCCACAACGCCTCACGGTTTACTGTATCAAATGCTTTTTTGTAGTCCACAAATGCTACGTATACTTTTCCTCCTCTCTTGCTGTTTAACTTCTTTGTAGTCATTGAGGTTAAAGTAAATATGTGATCAACTGTGGAGTATCCTTTGCGAAAGCCCGCTTGTTCTTTACTGATTTTTTTCTCGTGCTCTGCCCATGTATATAATCGCTTGTTCAAAATTGCTGTAAAAACTTTGCTAACGACACTCAGCAGCGAAATTCCCCTGTAGTTGTCTGGGTTTTTATCGTCGCCTTTTTTTAACAGTGGAATAATAACCGATTTGCACCAGTCCACCGGAAAATGGCTAGCATCATACAGTCTGTTAAATAAGTTTGTCAAAAAGGGTACTACCAAACTGTCAGCATGTTTTAAGAACTCGCCACATATATCATCTAGTCCGCAAGCCTTGCCCGTTTTCAAATTTTTGATTGCTTGCCTAACTTCGTGTTCTGTAATGGGGTTATCCAGTTCGGGAACAAATGTTTCGTTCGTGTCGTTTTCCGGGTTGGCGTAGGTTTGTGTCTGCTCCTTGTCTGGGCTTGTATGGCCTAAAACATTTTTTAAATGGCTTTCCCAATCAGAAATGTCAATTTCTGGCTGTTTTCGTTTTCTTTGTCTTGCTTTTTTGATGATGTCCCAAAATTTATTGCTATTTCGTTTGTTATCAAAAAGTTGCTGGTGAACTGTGGTTCTATATTCTTTTTTCTTTTCAAATATTTTTGATTTATACTCAGTTCTCTTCAAATTGTAGGCTACTTTATCTGCTTCTAAGCCTGTTCTTTGAAAACGATTCAAAGCGCGCCGGGCTGCACGCTTTTTTGCAAGGCATTCACGGTCGAACCACCTGTTCGTGTCACGTCTAGTACCCGTGTCGGACCAAACCGTTCGTCTCATGCACTCAGCCGCCCATAATAATGTGTCAGAAAATTTCTTCAGAGCGCTTTCTGTATTAACAGCCAAAAGTTCAAACGCTTCCTGTAACTTTGTTTTAGATTCTTCTGAATATATTTTTTCTTTATATTCCTCAGCTTTTTCGCTGTTCCATTTAATTCTTGTTGTATTTTCTCTCGTTGAGTTCAATTTCTGTTTTTGTTCTTGGGTTTGTTTTTTAGCAATACTGAGGTGTAACGGCATATGGCTTGATTCCACACGGCTACCAATTTCAAAATGCATCGAAGTTTTATAAATAAAGTCAATAGAAACAAGAACGTAATCAATCACACTGTTTCCCTGGTGTGACACGAAAGTAAACTGTCCGTCATGGTCACCACTGTGATTTCCATTTAGTGGAGTACACTGAAACGTGGTACAAAAATCAATCAGTATTTTCCCAAACTGGTTTGTACATTTGTCCTGCGACCGCCTTTTTTCATTCTCATCAGCACTAACACCACCAACACCAAAGTCACCAATATCTGCATCCGTCATGAGGTGCCACTCCGCAATTCTGGCATTTAAATCGCCAACCACCATTAAATATGAATTTTCTCCTCTTTCATAGAGACTGAAAAGAAAATTTTCCAAGTCATGTATTGCACAGTTTGTATCGGACTGTTTGTAGTACGGGCTTTGGTAAGGCGGGACGTAAAGTGAAACAAAAAGCAAATCTTTGTCTAACCCTAGCAGGTCTTTTGATATCTTGAAGCAGATTGTATTGTCACAGTTGCACTCGATACGCGTCATATACGGCAGTAACGTTTTGCGAATCAAAACAGCCACACCTCCTGATCTTCTACCGCGCACAGAAAGTTTAATAGCAGGGGAATGAAAAACGCAATAGTCTTGGAAATGCGTGCTGAAATCAAACACTGCACTGGTGAAGGTTTCTATCGCACAAAAAATATCAAATGATCTAATGTAATTGACGAAATCCGCTTCGGAGAGCTTGGTTACAAGATTTTCGACATTTAGGGAAGACATTTTGATGTGCTGCTGCTCGAATTTGTCTGTGTTTTCACCAACCTGGTTTTCAGACTGTCTTAAGTCTTGGTATGGGTCTCGGACGGACTGCTATTTCCTTGTCATGTCCTTCTCTAACTGCCACACAGAATGCAGACTGGTTTGACGAGTAGTGCATGTACCTGCCTGGGATTTGCTGCGTGGTTTCCGTGTCTCTGGCCCACCCCTCGAGCTGCCCTGAGGGTCAGTTGTCTCGGGGCGTGCACCCCGTGCCGGCAGTGGGGAATCCCCCGCGGTGTGCGGCGTTGACTGTGACCCGCTTGAGTGCGGACTGGCTGCGTTGTTGTTGTTGACTAGTGCACGGTCAGCTGATTGAGCGTTTGGGTGCGGGGGGCTTCTCAAAACCTCCGCGTAGGTAGGATCACCTTCGGGCGTTGTTTCTGGGTTGCCTCGTGTAGACGGCTGCTCTTCTGTTGTCACCGTTTCTGCTGCCGGTTGCTGGTCTGTGGCCCTTGCCGCAGGCACTGGCTGTGGATGTCGTCCTGCCGATGCCTGCATTTCCTCTTGCAGCTGGTCCTGATTCTCTTCTGCCGTTACCGGGTCGTCTGCAGTTGGTCGTTGGTCCAGTGTTGCCTCTGCTTCCACTGTTGGCTGTGGCTGTTGTTCTGCTGCTTCTGTTGTCTCTGCTGTCTGCGATTGATGTTCTGCTGTAACTGCCACTGTATCTTCTGGTTGCAGTGGTTGCTGGAGGGCACTTGTCGGCGTTCTTTGGTCGGCCATAGAGGCCGCATCAGCGTTGGCAGTCTCAACCACAGAGACTTCTGGTGACGTTTCCAGCACGTGGGTCTCAGGGGGAACAGTGCTAGAGACTGCCTCTGTGTCGTGGGTCTGGGGGAGATGGGGAGGGACGATGGTGGAAGCGTCGGTGGTGGAAGCGTCGTTTCTCTTGGCAGCTGAGTCCACGAAGGGGGGGTTTACAGCGGAGGAGTGGTTTTCCTGGGGGGTCGTTGCAGGGTCGTCGATGTGGGTGGTCAGAAGAGTGGGCGCACCCGATGACGTTGTGTTGTAGTAGCCTGCTGGGTTGAACCAGTCGGTTCCCTCGTTCCAAGGAGGGTAGTACCCTGCCACAGCTTGCGGAAGTTGCCACTCTCCCCCTCGACTGTTGTAGTCGTTGACGTTGTTGTACCAGTAAGCCTCTTGATGAGAACGTCGGTTCAAGGCAAGCGGTTCAACGTGGCTGTTGTGAGTCCAGTTTTCTTTGTCGATGTGATTTCCATGGAGGTGACGTGACGACGTTGGTCCAGCTGCTCGTTGTCGGGCGTGGTCTTTCAGTTTCTGTGGATCCTGCGTCTCCTTTTCCTCGTTGTGGTGCCGCCGCCTGTCGCCCTGTCTCCCCTCTTGCCGTTGATGTTCGCTGTCGGCGCCTCTTCGGTCGTTGCGATAGTCGTCTTGGTCTGCGTTGTAGCTGTGTGGGTTGTCGCCGGTACTGCTGTATACGGCTTTGTGGTTGGTTCTGCGATCGAAGTGTCTGTGGTTGCTGCTGTCTTCACGGAACTCGATCTGGGAACGGCCGTTGTCTACGTACAGTCTGCCGTTTCTATAGTACGCCACCTTTCCTTCCTGCTTGTATCGCTGTAGTTGTTCCCGCTGCCTTGGTGTGAGGTCTGTTGTCACCCTGATGTTGTTCCTTCTTAGACGCTCCCTGAGTTCTCTGTCACGTAAGATAGACACCTTGTGGTCGACATGGCAGAAAGTGACGATGAGTGGTCGTGGACGGTCATGCTGGTGGTATCCTCGCTGCTGATTGTGTTCTCGAGCGCGGCCAAGACGATGCACTTTTTCGATGTCAGTGTTTCGCCACGTGGTGTGTGAGGAGGAGAAGTAGTTCAGTGTGTCTACAATCTCATCGACGTCGCTTCTGTTTTCTCTAGGGTCTGGCTCGTTGATCCCAAGAAATTTTAGGTTTGCTTGCCTTGAATGTACCTCCAGTCTTTCAATGTCTCTTTCCATCCGTTCTATTCTGGTGTGTGCGTTGTCTCTGTCGCTTAGCAAATCCTTGATGTCGCCTCGGTCCACTTCTACTTCTTGTTTCAACCTCATCACTTCGCTTTCGATGTTCTTCAGCGTCTGTCCGAATGTGTAGAAAATGTCATCAATCTTTTCACCCAGTGTTGCACTCTGGGCGTGAAGGCATTGGAGAATTTGCTGGAAACGCATCTCGATGTTCTCTTGTGCCTTTTCCATGAATGTGGCACAGGAATGTGTGTCGGGCCCCGGGTTCAGCTCTACATCCATACAGTTGGTCAGCAGGAGCAGGGAAAGAAAGTACAACAGTGACAGTGACACGCACGCCAACCATGAGAAAAGCTCACAGTTTTTGCCGCTTGTTCTGGTCCTTTGCTTCTTGTTGTACGCCTTGCCATTTCTTGTTGATGATTTCCTTTCCAAAATGTGGATCAAAGTCGAGTAAAATACTCCAGTGCTGGTCCTATGTGCTTCGCTGGAGTCTGGCATACCTTTTTTTAGAAGATCGGCTTCGTCAATCAAGTATAATTAACGAAAAATCGTTAATTTTGCCAGAGCAGGTTCAAAGTACGTCCTACTTCTTCGGTGCGAACAGTTCACCCCCCGAGAGAGAGAGAGAGAGAGAGAGAGAGAGAGAGAGAGAGAGAGAGAGAGAGAGAGAGAGAGAGAACTAAAAAACATGCTTGGACTTTGTTATACCTTCTCTACATGACACCATACTAAGTCCTTCCTGCACGGTGCGGTACACAGGAGTCATAGAGAGCCTCTCTCTCTCTCTCTCTCTCTCTCTCTCTCTCTGGGTCATTCTCAGAAACTGTGTACCAATACTGTGACATAGGTACCAAAAAATCTAAATGCTTTAAAACTCCTAATATGTAAGTTTACTTCTCAGTTGTTTAACACCTATTGCATGTGAGGAATTGAAAGGGGGAAAAAAGAAGAAGATAATCTGCACTATTTACTCTACGTTCAACTTTAGTCAGACTGTTGGTGAAATGGTCTTTGTAAGTTTTGAAGTTGAAAAGACGAGAATATTTTTAGTTCAGTCAGTAGTTCGTTGGTGCTGGGTCTTCATGCGGTCGTGGGGTGCAGCAGTCTCCTTTCCCGTGTGAAGGATGGTTCCAATTAGCGGCGGTCAGTTCGCCGAGCTGTAGACAACAAGCCTCCCTGTACATGCAAGGGCATGGAAGAGCTGCCTTCCCTATTCTGTTACAAATTCTTCTTTTATTCCAAATTCTGGGCCACCGATGCCGTATTAGGTATAAAGACCCTCCATTTTAATCCCCCGCACCCCTCGCCCTCACAGAAGTTTAAGGACCGTGTGTCCTCTTTTGCCAGTCACTTTGCCGAGCCTCCAGTTCAGTCTGCAAGTCTCCAAGTCAAACTAGTGTTTTGGCTCAATTTAATCCACATTCAACAGGTTGCTTTGACTATCTTTTACCTTCCTAGTTACTGAATGATGTTTTATTGTTGTTTGATTGTTGTAGTTTCTATGGTTTGAGATCTAGCGTCGCTAATGTTTTCAGTTATTTTTCACGTTCGCTTAAATGATTAAGTACAGGGGCCAGCTTCGTGGTAGCCACGAGTTGTTTCAAATATATGGGTTATAACACTTGTTTTCATTGTGTTTCGCTACAGATGTTCTGACTGAGAGGTCAGGTTCGTTATCCGAGCCTGGCTCCATTTTTTCCATTCTGATCTAAACCTCCCAATGGAGTTCCTTTATTTTACTGATTAGATAAAGCCTGTTCCGCGTATCCGCGATTAACAGTTTCGACTTTTCTATTTAATATTATATGAAAAGGCCAGCTCCGCGTTAGTCCGCGATTAGCTTTTTGACTTTTCCATAAACAATTCTCTTGTGTATTCCATCTTCCACTATCCCGGACTTGGAAGATACCTTAAAGTTTTCTTCTATGATTCAATGTAAGACCCTACTGAGAAATTATAAAGTGAGGCGATGTTTTTGGTGATACACCGGTTGTGAACTGTCTTTTCACATTTGTAGCTCAGACTTTCGTAACCCGCACGAACGATTTTGTGTTGACTTAATTGTTGTTTATGTTAAATTTTCAGGTAATGAGACAACCAGATAAAGTTTACCTAGCTATATCAGTTGGCTTTTCGAACCTTTGTGCCTTCTAATCTCTTCTTTTGTCTGCTGATGATATGCTTGTGACTTACGTTTTAGATTCAATAATATTTGGAACTTTCATTCTCCGCTTGAATTCGAGTTGAAAGTGAGGTGGGAATTGAGCGAGAAAAAATAGAACGATTTTGTGAGTGAGTGTGGATGTGTGTGTGTCAGTGTTTATGCTGGATCACTTCCTGATACTGATAGTCATGAGATGCCACGTGCAAGTAATTAACGCAGACATGTTTATAACCTAACCTGCTAGTGTTCTCAGTTGTATGGCCATAGAATCGCTCGACGAAATTTGATCTCTTCACGCACTAGAGATGTTACAATAACACTGAAGCAGCAGTAAATTCTTAGATTTTATTTTGGTACATTCGTCTTTAACATCGTAATGAAAAAGACACCGTTTCAGTTTCCCAGTTGCGACTGGAACGGAAGGTCGAATTTCCGACTTCTCTCACGATTTAAAATAAAAGCAGTCTTGTTGTTTCAAGTAAATGTTTTAACTGAAACGTGCGCACACACACACACACTACACACACACACACACACACACACACACACACACACACACACACACACACACACACACACACACACACACACACACGGAATGACACGCACCTTGACGCGCGCGTGTACATACACACACGGACGGAAACAACAGCAACAACAAGAATAATAATATAAATAATAATGATAATCGTAGATATTTCTTATAAAGCGCCATTCTCTAACACGAGTTAAGAGTGTGAGCCGGTTTGGCCTAGCGGTAAAGCGTTAGGCCGGTACGCGGAAGGACCTCGGTTCGATACCGCTTCGGCTCTCCTTTCTCTTCAAAACGTTTGTGGTTTATGGACATTTTCTTGTGACTTTGTCCATCACTTCCTACTGAAACATTAAAATGGCTCTCATCGCTGCCCATCTTAATGCAGAAGTCATTCTGGTGGTGACAGTGTAGCGATAGGTATATAATCTCCCTCTCCCCCCACCTCCATAGCCCCATTCCCCCCCTTCTCTCCGTCCCTAATAAGCCGTACGGTTTCTGTGGACGTTAAGCACCATGTTTACTTACTTACGAGTTAAGCTCATTGGGCTATACGAACAACTTGACAAAAATCACATTTACATACGTTTCAACAAACAGAACCTTAAATATAGTATTCTAACACACACACACACACACACACACACACACACACACACACACACACACACACACACACACACACACACACACACAAGCACGCAAATTCACAAACTGACTCACGCCGGCAATGACACGCACAGAAGCGCACGCACACTGGCTCACAAACATACACGGACGCACACAACGATACACACACTCTAAGGCCGCTCCAACCTGAGCACCGCCCCTGCAGTCTGGAAGTCCCGATGAGTCAGCCGTTACTTCTGTATTTCTGATAAATGTACTGTTAGAGAGCTAGCTGGGCGAATGCCCCAGTTTCTCATAAAATCTAATCAATCACTGACACCTACAGTTTATTGTTGCCGCCGTCATTGACGTCGTTGAATGACTTCAGAAAGCGGCGTTGCAAGTAAGTAAGTAAACATGGTGCTTAACGTCCACAGAAACCATAAGGCTTATTAGGGACGGGGAGAAGTGGGGGAAGGGGGTATGGAGGTGGGGGAGAGAGGGAGATTATATACCTATCGCTACACTGTCACCACCAGAATGATTCCTGCATTAAGATGGGCAGCGATGAGAGCCATTTTAATGTTTCAGTAGGAAGTGATGGACAAAGTCACAAGACTGTCCACAAACCACAACCTTTTTGAAGAGAAAGGAGAGCCGAAGCGGTATCGAACCGAGGTCCTTCCGCTTACCAGCCTAACGCCTTACCGCTAGGCCACACCGGCTCACTAAAGGGCTTTGCAAGTTAAGTGCGTGGCTTTTATGCTGCCTCCGCGACAAACAGCCGTCCAGGAAATCGAGTTATAACTTAATTTGCTTATACACTCCTATTTTCTTCTTCTTCTTCTTCTTCTTCTTCTTCTTCTCCTCTCTCTCTCTCTCTCTCTCTCTCTCTCTCTCTCTCTCTCGGGGAGTTGCCTGCCCCTGGCTACCAGCGAGCAGCGAAGAGTTTCAGCTCTCGGATTATTTCCATATTTCCGTACTACGAGTGCCATTTGCATCCAACATGTGTATGCCGCTTGCCTTAGAGACGGTGCTTCGAACGCTGAGTGAAAGTTGTCAGCTTACTTCTTGGGACATTCGCGGCAAGGGGAAAATGACAACACTCATTGTAAGGTTCAACGAAGACACAGGCGCCATAGAAGACCAGCATGAACCGGTGAGAAGTGTTACACGTTACAGAAAGAAATCACCAAGTGAACTCAGGCGTGACGCCAAGCGTGTGAAGGCAAGACAACAAGAACAGGCGAGTAAACAGGACAGTGAGCAGCAAACCAGCCTTTCATCAAGCAACGATGGTTTGGAAGCCAGCAACACAGGTCGGTCTGTCAGCCCCGCTTCTCAGTACCATGCACACCCACTGGATGCCAGCCACAGGGCGGAGGAGTTAGAAGACGGGGAGCACAATGGAAGTGTAGACAACAGTGATCACAGAGAAGATGATAGGGCAACACAAGAACAGTGTTGTGATGCAGCTGAGACGATGGCCGCTCCAGAAGACATTCAGCAGTTTTGGGATGATCAGTCGGATGGGATAAAGTATTATTTGTCAACGCTCGCTCCTGAACATGTGAGTACTGTTGTGTCGTCTGCTGCTCGACCTGTTGTGAAGAAGATAGTGATGGACCAGAGGGATGGAAAGAACTCGTTCTATGCTATGACTGATGGCGCTGTTTTTGAATACGACCGGGACAAGTGTTCTGTGACAGACTGGTTTCCATTAGGAATCAAAGGCAAAAAAACGAAGCTGATTTATGACAACGTAGAAAGGTGGCCAGAAGTTGATCATCTGAGGTACCCACAACAGATACACAACATGAAACTGCATATCGGTGCTTGCTGCTGTGTAATTCAAAGACATGGCCCCCCTTTTTCCGGCAAGTCTGACCCCCAGACCAACGACCAGAGAAACAATTAACAGTCAACATTCATTATGACAGTGACCCATGAAGGAAGCAGGTGCCTGTGCTGTGCGACATGACCACGCCGACTTACGGCAGACATCACGTGCCAAAACCGACCACGCAGAGTGTTACGTGGAAGATACTCGTTTACACCATGAATAAATCGTGATTCATGGACTATCGGACTGAAAACGGAGCCTGTGTGTGAACTGTAGTAAATAGCATGGCTTCCATGCTATACATTCCTCTGTACATACCGCGCGCGTTTCGGGAACAACTGTTTTATTATTTCCTCTATGTTCAATGGGCTGTCAGCCTACAAGAGCATTAAACCATCAATCAATCAATCAATCTCTCTCTCTCTCTCTCTCTCTCTCTCTCTCTCTCTCTCTCTCTCTCTCTCTCTCTCTCTCTCTCTCTCTCTCTCTCTCTCAGGGACAGATTTGAAAAAAAGCCGATACGTGCTTAAATCTTTATCCCTGTGTAATAAAGTATTATCTTATCTTATCTTATCTCTCTCTCTCTCTCTCTCTCTCTCTCTCTCTCTCTCTCTCTCTCTCTCTCTCTCTCTCTCAATGATACCTGTAATTTTCATATTTACTCATCAGCAGCTTAGTAAGGACTAGTAGTTAGACAGGTTTTTGAATGAACCTAAACTACAATCCTTGTAAAATAAAGTTTTCGAGTTCAAGTTCTCTCTTTTTTCTCCACTTTTGAAGCCCGTCTGATGAAACTGCTCCTCAATGTGGGAAAATAAAGTATGATAGATTACAACGGACAAGTTCTGCCTTTGTGCCCCTGACCAGCTGTCCATTTTCCTTCGCCCATACTTTTAAATCTAAAAATTAATGTTCGTCGAGTGAAATGACCGTGCACTCCCCTCTGTTGAACGGCAGCCCGAGACGTACTGAAAGGGGCATGGGGCTATACTCGTACCAAACTCCTGCCTCGCGTGTGGGAATGGTCTATAGCGCTTTGAGCTTCACATATGTATAGTCATAGAGGGATTCAGTGCCTTACAAATGCATTCATTATTATTTTTGTTATTATTTTCTAACAATTAATCCGCCGAGGACGCACAAGTCAGTTGGGGTTTTCTGGATATTGCTTTCTCGCTGCCAGGCTGGTTCTGAGTACACGCGTTCACAACACCGCTTATTTTGCCCTTGTCGCTGTGGTAGACTGAATGTCTGCACAAAGCGGCGTTGCAGGCAAGTACGTGGTCTTTACTGAGGCCTACGTGACAAACGGCCATGCACGCAATCGAATCATACAACTTGTATTTAAGAATTCATCGGCCAAGGACGCACGAATCAATTCTGGGTCTTCCGGATAATATTCCTTTCTCGCTGCCAGGCTGGTTATGAGTCGATTAATGTGTGTGACGATTAAGCAGCACGCGTTCACAGTAGCCTACCGCTTCACAGTAGCCTACCGCTTCACAGTAGCCTACCACTTCACAGTAGCCTACCGCTTCACAGTAGCCTACCGCTCGTTTTGTCCTCGTGGCTATGGTAGACTGGTAATGACCTTTCGTACCAAGGACAGAGCCACGCCAAAGAACACTCAGGCTGTGACGTGTAGACGCAGAGTTGTTTTTTTCCCCCCTTCTCGCATAATTGGTCTTTTGAAATAGGACGCTTGAGTGTCCCGAACTGGAAACGTGAGGTATTGCGTATAGAGAAGGGCGTGTTTTCAACAAAACTGCAATACATCGATGTGCCAGTGTCAGACATTAATAATAACATATAAATCAAAAATCCAGATCTAACATTTTCATGCATCCTTTATGGATCCATAGGTCAAGGACTTGCAGAGTTACTTTTGTTTGCAAAGTACTCTCAAACATTCTAAATTCAGTTTATCAAAAAAGAATTCTTTCTTAACATAAAAATGTACTACTTCTGCCATTGGCAGAACATTCTTCATTTCTTCTGAATACACGTTTTCCTTCATTTAGAGCTCCTTAGGTGTGTCAGCCGAGAGTATTCTCCCATGCTAACATAGACTACCACCTAGACGGTGGTTTTATTTCGTTACATGATGATGATGAAGTGTTGCTTAGTGTCCTCAGATATCAGCTGACATATTAGGGACAAGTTGTGACCAATGCCAAAGCACGGTTCAATAAATCTTTACGTCCACGGAAACCAGAAGGCTCGTTAGGACGGACAGCCCAGGACGTCCACCTCGACTCTCACACAGCTCCTGAACTATGCATTTCGTTAGTAATAGTACTGGGCTGATATCCTCTCATCATTAAGTGCCGGTGGTCAGTGATAAGCTGTGTAGCAAAAAGACGTGTCTGACCAAGGCAACCAACAAGCCAACCAAGCCCTCTGCTCTCTGCTTAGCATTTTGGGCTAAAAAGTCGGAATCGGCTCCGAGGGGGGTACTCTTTATGAATGGAGTAAAACTCTCGAATTCTTTAATTCTTTTTCTCCCTCCCCCCCCCCCCCCCCCCCCCCCCGCCCCTCAACCAGTGTTCGGATTTACTGTTTAAGATCTTCCCGATATAACTATAACGCCTCAACAAAATATTGCCTGCTTTTTTTTTCTTTTTCTTTTTTTCTTTTTCTTTTTAAATTCCCCCGCAATTCGACCTAAAAAATTAAAAATACTTTTCTGTGGATATTATATGTATAGGCTGGTATCACACATTAATAATACTTTTTTTTTCGGTAACAAAAAGAAAAGAGATAAAATAACAACAACAACAACAACACACAACAACAACAACAACAACAACAACAACAACAAGAGAAACCGGAGAAGCCAAAATAGCGAATGAACAGATTAATAAAATAATGTGCTTGTTATGCTAAATCATAAATATTGTGATTTC
>OY757544.1:4284618-4297118 GCA_963584105.1 Alviniconcha strummeri
TTGACAGTAAACATATACAAATCCGCATTATTTATTATTATTATTATTACTGCTGTTGCTGCTATTGCTACATGTTCCTCTAGGACCTGGCCCCCATTGTACGATACTGCAATAAACAAAGTGATGGTGGAAGAGCACTAGTTTAGCGAGTGATGGAATGAATGTGTCGGTAAGCGAGGGTAAAGTTATCACACATTTGGATCACAGCGGATGCTCAAGCGCGTAGTGTCTGCTTTAAGTTGGCCTACAGCTTTGATAATACACGTCCTGACTGCGTGGAAACATGGCTGCGACAACACGATTTCAGCTACCACATACCCACGACGTTGTAATAATGTTGTGTACTATTTAACTCACTTCAGTGTGTGCGCTTTTTAATGTAGAGCAGTAAAACTCTCACAGGCGAATGAATGTGGCTGAAGACGGGACTGACTAGTGCAAAAACAAACAAAAAAACAAAAAAACTTGTCACCAACTAGTTCACAAAGCCAAAACTACCTACTATTGTAATAAGATCAAGGAGAGTCTGTCATGTAAACAACTGTTCAGTGTGGCTAACCAACTGCTCGGAAACAAAAAGCCATCTCCTCTTCCAACAGTCTTTCCTCTGATCGATCTTCCAAAACGTTTTCTCGACCTTTTCAAAAACAAGACTGAAACCATCAGAAACAAACTTGATGTCCTTCATCTAGCCCACCTGCTTGCACTGAACTTTCTTTCCATGGCAGATCCCTCACTCATTTCAGACCTGTAACCGAGGACTCTGTCAGACGCACCATACTCACCTCACCTTCAAAAACATGTGAACTTGATGCGCTTCCTACCCCTTTGTTCTTGAATGCCTTTACTCTTTGTTACCTTGCATTACTGCTGTATTCAACAACTCTTTGGTATTTGGTGTTTTCCCGTCTGTCTACAAGTCTGCTCTAGTTAAACCCATTTTGAAGATGTCCCTAGACCCCAGTGACATAAAGAACTACCGTCCTGTGTCAAATTTATCTTTTCTGTCAAAAGTCTTAGAAAGAATAGTTCTGTCTCAGCTAAACGAACACTTGAACCACAACAACCTTCTCAGTCCTCTCCATTCAGCCTACAGACCCAACCACAGCACTGAAACTATCCTGCTCAGGATCGTTAACGACCTTCTAACAGCTATGGACAACAACAAGATATGCATTCTGACACTCTTAGATCTCTCGGCAGCCTTCCATACAACAGATCACCAAATTCTCCTTACCCGGCTTCAGCACTCTTTTGGCATTTTTGGCTCAGCTCTGTCTTGGTTTTTGTCTTATCTTTGTAACAGAACACATGCAATCACCATAAACAGTCTGAAGTCTCAGCATACCACGCTCCATACATAAATCTGCATACTTTCAGCTTACTAAGTGTGCAATGTACCTATGCTACTCAGCCCCCCTCTCCCCCCCCCCCCCCCCCCTTTCTCTCTTACTCCCCTGTGTGCTCATAAATCGTCGTTCATAGATTCTGGCGCGCGCGCGCGCGCGCGCGCGTGTGTGTGTGTGTGTGTGTGTGTGTGCGCGCGCGCGCGTGTGTGTGCATGCGTGCGTGCGTGTATATATATAATGTAACCGAGTGTACTGTATGTGTTTCGGGCTATGACCCTTTAACCATTCTTTCCTGTCCTTTTCTTTTTTTGATTGGGTGGGAGTTTTATGGCCCCAATTATCTAAAGTATTAAAATTTGTGCGCTGGGCCCGCCGCGTTCCCCGTCCCTAATAAGCCATACAGTTTCTGTGGACCTTAAGCCCCATGTTTACTTACTGCTGCGACCTATTAAACAGACATTTAACAACAAATAGCTCTTGTGATTGTGGAGAAAGAAAAACATCTGAACACTACATTCTACACTGCCCACGTTTTACACACGTACGTCAAAACACCACATTCAGACTCCCTGCAAATTGGCTAAACATTCCTACCCTCCTGCAAGGGGATCTAAACATATCAAACAATATGAACTCATTAATATTTAAAGCTGTCCAAGACTTCATTACCCAGTCCGGCCGTTTTGCCATGGAATGACAAACTCAGCTAAACAGTTACTGTCATAAGAGCATTCTCTCTCTCTCTTGCTCTCTCAAAATGGCGGCTGACCTACGGAAGTGTGGTTAACTGCTCGTCAGCATTTGTGTGCTAGTGGTGTTTAGCTGGAGAGTTAATTCTTTCTTTCTGTACCAAAGTGATTGTAACAGACTGGCAGTGGCCGAAGAACCAAGGATGGAAGTGCTGAGGCAAAGTTCACGTAGTTACGGACATTTGTTTGTTTTTTCATTTGCTGGTGTGTTTTTGCCGGTTTGTGTCGGACACGTGGATCACCCAGCGTCAGTGGCCTGCTGCCTGATGGCAGATGGTCGCTGTTGACTTGTTCATTGTTAACCTTTGGTGGATCAGGCGCCAGGATGCGGATCAGGAGGTGAAAGAAGACTAGTGCCAAGGATAGCAGCACGTTATCTTGTCATTCTTAACAGTTTACTTTATGTGATGCCGTGAATTCATATTCGAACTTGCCGTGTTTTTTTCGCCGGCTCTCACCAGTTGCCAGTTACGTCACACCCACCGTTGGCGGTGGGGAGAAAGTACTGACACGCCGTCAAGAGGTCATAAAAACACTCAACCAGCAGCGTCGGCTTATCTTTTCCACGCCACACAGCTTCGACAGTATTAGCTGCACACCGTCACGCTCCAACCATCTGCAAGCTAAGTTGATCAGATTTTTTTCTGTATTATCATTTGTTAGTTTAGTACTGCCTGTCTGCAGTTTGTTGTTTGAGAAAGGTATTTTTGCTGAAAATTTACGCATGATTTGAATTGTCTAAGTAAAATAAGCGTTCCGTTTAACTTTTTTTTTTTTCTCTCCACATCTCGCCATGTAATGCGCCCCCTGTCTCCCTAGGCCATGAGTCCGCCCCTCCCTCCACCATGTTATTGACTACTTAGCCAACACTTTACTTCTCTTTAAACTGCACCCGCCATGGCGCTCCAGAGCTCGTCTCTGTTTGCCTGGGTGCCCATTGTTGAAATGAAGAAAGATCCCAAGCAAATGACGTTCGATATACCTCACTGTTTAATGCCCCTCACCAGACAGATTTTCTACAGGCGTTACGTGTGTGATGTTGCAGGAACTGCGGGGTATCAGGTGGACTGGCTGGATGAGGGCACCAATCCAACCAGGACCATCCATGTAGAAGACAGTAATGACATCAGTATAGTACCCACTGACCTTCCCAGCCAGGACCTTTTCCGGACTAAGATCCAAGTCAACTGTGATACTGTTAAGCTAGTGACAATAACGATCTTCTACAGCACAGGTACAGTCCTAGTCCAGGGAAACAGGTGTCCCCGTTGGAGAGACGAGGAGTTTAGTTCCCTCATCAAATGTATTAGGGCCATCTACGCCTTTGTCGACCGGGTGAAGGAGCCGGAGTTGCATGAAACAGTAACAACGAATCTGCGCAACCTCCGCTTACCGACTGTTTCACCATCGCTGACAGGGGAGCCCGGACTACACGATGTTAGACCTAGGTGCAGCCCGCGTCCACAGTTGCCAAGGACAACCGGGAGTACGAGAAGGAGCTCGCGTCGACTTCAGGCCCTCAGTCCCAAGTCAGCCTCACCTTCAGCAGCTCCAGTCCCGGTTTTCCAGCATATCAAGCCGACCCGCCACCTGGATCATACCCGTGCCACACCTCCTACCACACCCCGCCAGCCCGCCACACCCCGCCAGCCAGCCTACCCAGTCACACCTTCACCACACCACGCCTCCCTAGTCACTGAGCTGGAGACAGCAAAACAACAGATAAAGGCCGAGCTCAAGCTGCATGTGAAGGTGAAGTTTGACCAACTGACTGACACAGTGACGTCACTGACACAAAAGCTGACGGAGGTCACGAAACAGAACAAAGACATGAAATCTCAAATCGGTGATCTTAGGAAGTACATCAGTGTTATTAAGACCGGCCTAGCCAAGCAACAAACACCTGCCGCAGCAGAAATACAAGAACCATCCGCACCCGAATTTCCTGTCAACATCAACAACACTTCAGCGAACGTAGAAACCTCTAACATGTTCTCAGTGTTAAGTGGGGGAGAAGACGACCAGCTAATACTAGATAACTGCCCCAGCTCATCTCTCGACGCGGCCACTACATACAAAACAGATCCCAGCCATGACTCAACCATCGACAATCACGACTCAACGCCTCCCGTCCCCTCCGCTATCACCGCGCCACCACCAAATCACACGGATCGTGACGCCAGGACAACTAGGGACAGTCCCCCCATCCGCTCATCAAGTACCAGGCCGTCACCTCGTCACACCGACCGTGACGCCAGGACGCCAAGGGAACGGATGGCGGAGTGCAGAGTCTCTCCTGGCAAAACACACGTGCTGATTGGGGACTCTGTGTTCGGACAAATCAGACCAGAGCTGATGTACCCTCACAAAGCACAGCAAAAGATTAGCATCTCCGGCCTCACCGTGGACGACCTTCTACACTGGCTGCAAAATGTTCCAAAGTGCAGAGACGTCCAGCTGCTGGTCGTCCACGTCGGGGTGAACACGTGCTGGGTGAACACCGTCACGGAGAGCATGTGGAGGGCACTGCTCAAACTGCTCAAGTCAGTGTTCCCCAATGCCGTCGTCCAGCTCTCCTCTCTAATCCCGCCACAAGGAGAGCACCCCCTGAGGAAGACGGTGGCCGCTTCGAACGCTGCCTTGGTGAAGGCGTGTCACAGTGAGCAAGTTATGCTCGCTGACCACACCGACACCTTCACCACGAACAGCGGCGCCCCCCGGAAAGCGCTCTACCGTGACGCTCTGCACCCAAGCCCCAAAGGCACCGTGCGACTTGCGTGCAATGTCAAGTACATGTATGTGGGCCAACCCCGACCTCCCCTTCGACCCCAAGAACGCCCTTCCCATCCGTCACCCTCTGCTAGTGGCCGAGTGCCGTTGCTGGAGACCCCTTCGTTTCAGCCACGTTTTGACTGCCCGCCAAGCCAGCACCTCAGAGAGGGCGGTGGGAGGAGCCAGCAGTACAGAAATGGGCCAGCTGTTTCAACCACTCGCGGTCCTTTCCCACCACCTCCACTGCTACAACAACGGCCTGCGGACACGGAAAGCTCCATCCCACAACGACGGCTTGGTGACGCCCCACTACACCATCAGCCTCACCGCTACAGCAGAGGAACACCCCAACACCGTGATGTCGGCACCGCTCCGCCACCCTTCAGTGGCTGGTACGGAGCACATCGACACACTCTCCGCAGGTGGGCCGCGCCACCGCCGCAGTCCAGCTATGGAGCTCTCCCGCCACGTGGACGTCAGTGTACATACGGGCCCACAGCCCACCCTTCCTTCAACACACAGCAAGCCAGCATCGTCCTGCACCCCCATCGCACCAGTTACTGGGGGGGTGCAGCGGAGACACTTGTGTAACGCAAGCTTGCAGTGTGTGTCCAGCAGTGTGTTTTAACGGTAGTTTATTTCTGTACACACCTGACTGGTGTGTGCTTGTGGCGTGAATGCGTACGTGTGTGTGCGCGCGTGCGCTCGAGCGTGCACGCGAACAACTTATAGTTCCTGATATGAGTGCGTTACTCTTACTCTGTAACCAGTACCAGAGACTGACTGACTCCGTATTACTGCGTCAATCATCACGGCGCTATTGTGTGTTGCACTGCCCCGGTCTGTGACACTGACAGACTTGTATACTCATGGCCTTGAGACAATTATAGTTTATAGTATACGTCCAGGATCCTGGTGGACACGTTGGTGTTTTTCATTTGCTGAATACTTTGTGTTTTGCATCTATTCAGGATCACGAACAGTAGTGCTTGCTCCGTTTGCATTAACTGGTGGGCACGTTAGTATATTCCACTACCTAATTTATACTTCGTGTTAGAGACTGTTCAAGAACCCGAGCGGCTGTGTCTGCTCCCTTTGAATAGTTAACCGGTGGAAACGTTGGGATATTTCATTAGCTGAATAGTTTGTGTCTGCATCTGTTCAAGAACTCGAGCGGCTGTGCCGGCTCCCTTTGGATTGTTAATCGTGTTTCGTGTGGATTCCCTCTGCTTTGTTTTCCGAAATTTGTACTACTAGTTCGTTTTGTTGTTGTTCTTGTTGTATGCGCCATTGTCCTCTGGGATATATATATATATGTAACATTTAAAGGAACATTTAATCACGCAGAGATTTGAATTTCTGCATTTTTCAGTTCTAGGAACGGATTGTTAGTCAGGGTTTAGCATGTCCAGCGACTGTCTCCGAGTCGGTCACCTTAATGTGTACCACATTCAGAAAAAAATTCATGATCTTAATGTCTTCTTTGAATCCCATCAACTCTTCCACTTGTTCGGTCTCAGTGAGACTAGGCTGAAAAGCCACATTCCAAGTGAAGGCCTGTCTCTTCCTCACTATTCACTAATCCGAAAGGATGCTGCCAGATCTCAGCACACAGGTTTAGTTGTTTACATACATTCTTCAGTCAGCAAAATTGTCCGTCGCCGTCCTGACTTAGAGTCTGAAGCAGTAGAAAGCGTGTGGTTAGAAATACAAACGCGCAAGTCCAGTATCTTAGTTGGTTATATTTATAGAAACCCAGCTTCAACGTTTGACTGGTATGATGAATTTGTTACAATGATGGACAGGGTGCAGGGCTGTAATGTGAATGTTGTCCTGTTGGGTGATTTTAATATTGACATGCAAAAAAGTAACCCAGCATGGGATTCCACAATATCCTTATTTGGCCTAAATCAAATGATTACGTCACCTACGAGAATCACTCCCCATTCTTCAACACTAATTGATCATATTTACACAAGTGATACTAGCATTGTGTCAAATATTCTAGTGCCTGCCACAGGAATCAGCGATCATTTTCCAGTGTGCTGTACCTTGTCTGTCAAAACTGTGAAGCCTGTTCTGAATGTCCACTCTTCAATTGTTTACCGATGTTTCAAACAGTTTGATGAAAGAGCTTTTTTGATGGATTTGCACGTAATCCCCTTTAAAAATGTGTACAATTTTAGCGACCCCAATGTGGCACTGTCACACTGGATTGACTTATTTCTTGATGTTATTAATAAGCATGCCCCCCTCAAAAAAAAAGCGGGTGAAGCAGCAAACCCTTCCACCATGGCTGAACACTGATATAAAGCAAGCCATGTTACTGAGGGACAAGTGTAGGAAGCAAAAGAAATTTGTAGACTATAAGCAACAACGGAACCGTGTAAATTACCTTGTGAGGGAAGCCAAGAAAAAATATTTTAATGACCTTGCCGGAAATAAAGCAGATATATCATCCATGTGGAGAGCTATCAACACACTCACTAAAGGCCACAGCCCTGCAAACAATAATCTTCCATCGGAACTCACACCAGATGTCTTTAACGCCCACTTCGTATCTGTAGTCTCGAAGTTTTTACCAGATGATC
This sequence comes from Alviniconcha strummeri, assembly GCA_963584105.1. Lineage (NCBI taxonomy): Eukaryota > Metazoa > Mollusca > Gastropoda > Provannidae > Alviniconcha > Alviniconcha strummeri. Next base: position 4,292,080 of record OY757544.1, read on the forward strand.
AAACCGATGGGTCTCAGTATAATTGTCCTAATAGGTTATTAAACTTTTGCAGAGATCGAATCTCTCAAAATACCACATTTTCAATTCCTCCTATATCTGTATTCGAAGTAGGAATATCTATCTTAAAGCTGGATAATAAGAAATCTACAGGTTGTGATGGTATTAGTGTTAAACTTCTAAAAATTGCCCTTCCTTACATAGCTGAGACACTTACATACATTTATAACTTATGCATACAAAAGAATGTTTTTCCAACCGCATTCAAGAGAGCTAAAGTAATTCCACTCCCTAAAACAAAAACTATCTCCACCGATCTGAACGATTACCGCCCTATCTCGATCCTGTCTGTTCTCACAAAGCCACTAGAGAGACACATTCATAAACATTTGACAAACTTTTTAGAAACACACCAGCTTTTCCATTCCTTTCAGTCTGGCTTCCGATGTGGACATTCTTGTCAAACGGCAGTTACCCGTTTAACTGATATTTGGCTCTCATCTTTCAACAACCGTCAAATGTCAGGCGCTGTATTTCTCGATTTTCGCAAGGCTTTTGACCTGGTTCATCACGATATTTTACTGAAAAAACTATCCACGTACAACTTAAGCATCGCAAGTATAGCTTTCTTAAGATCTTATTTACAGGATCGTATACAATGCGTGCTTGTAAATGGCACATACTCCCAAGAAACGTCTATAACAAGTGGAGTGCCTCAAGGGTCGATCCCAGGCCCACTTCTGTTTTGCATCTTTATTAATGACTTGCCTCTGTGTCTTACACGTGCGTCAGTCCAATGTGATTTATTTGCTGATGATGGTACCCTTAATACAGCTAATGACAACATAGATAATATACGAGGGGATTTACAACAAAGTCTATATGATGTCTCTGGATGGTGTTGTAGAAATCGGATGGCACTAAATCCGACGAAAACAAAATGCATGTTGATGGCGACGAGACAAAAACACCAGAAAAAACAGCTCCCTTTAAATCTAAAGTTCGAGACCACGCCAATAGAGCAAGTTTCAAAACATCGCCTACTTGGAGTGACTGTAGACGAACAGCTAAAGTGGCAAGCACATATTAACAACATGTGCAAAACCGTTTCTAGAAATATTTTTCTTCTTTCGAAACTGAGCCAAATTGTCAGCCAAAAATCCAAATTAGCATTCTTCTTCGCACACATTATGTCACATATGAACTATGTTTCAAATGCATGGGATGGATGTGCCGGTGTGCACATGAAGCAGCTGTATTCTCTCCACAAACGTGCCGTAAAATTCTTGATGCCAGTTCCTAATTTAGACTACAAACAAAAGTGCTGTGCTCTCAAACTACTCCCTTTAGACAAACAACTATTGCTCAACAAATGTGTTCTAATGCAAAAGGTTGTTCACGGCAAAGCCCCGCAGTATCTGAAAGATCTCATGATTCCATCTGAACGTCTTCATGTTCATGGGAATAAACAGCTTTTGCCCAGAACAAGGATTGATATCTTTAAAACGAGTTTCTCCTTTTCAGGCTCCTTAGCGTGGAATAGTTTAGCTCATCATCTCAGATACCCCATGGAATTAAAAACGTTCAAAAGGAAAGCATTTCAGGCACTTGCTAAGCCACCTTGAATACTTCGTTATACTTTTTTTTTTCTTTCTTTCTTTCTTCTTTTTCTTCTAGCGCGTCAGACAGCTTGACACGAAATGTATAGAATGCGTTTTCCCTCCCTTGCTCTTGTAAAGTTTTAGATTTGTGTGTGTATGTGTGTGTGTGTGTGTGTGTGTGTGTGTGTGTGTGTGCGTGTGCGTGTGTGGTATTTTCATGAAATATTTACCTTTGTTTTCCTCCTGGTCATTTTTTTTTCCCCTCAAATTTAATGTTTGCATATATGATTGTGGGTGTATGTGATGTGCTTTGATTTTGGTTAGGTGTGTATAATGCATCATCGCTTAGCTTCCAATCCTGTTAGATGTGATCTTGTCTTATACGAAGATAGAAGTCATTATTCTGTCGCTTTCTTTTATTCGTTAATGTTTTTTGTCATTCTCTCTCTCTCTCTCCTAAAAAAATAGTTTGTATTGGTCTTTGCTTTATTATTGCTCTGTTCGTATGATGTGATGTTTTAGACAGAAATTAGTTTGTTTTGTTTTTAAGTCGTTTTTTCTCTAGCGTATTTAAGTGAATTTTGTTTGATGTATTGAGTGTTGCTGTGTTTGTCATCAGGGACAGATTTGAAAAAAAGCCGATACGTGCTTAAATCTTTATCCCTGTGTAATAAAGTATTATCTTATCTCTCTCTCTCTCTCTCTCTCTCTCTCTCTCTCTCTCTCTCTCTCTCTCTCTCTCTCTCTCTCTCTCTCTTTGATTGATTTTTGTTGTTTTCATGTTGTTTAATGTAAACATACATAACCGTTGCTGCAAAATGAGTTTAGTAAATTATGTTTGTGAGCATTTACTTTGTCAAGCCTAGCTTGTTTAATGCTCGTACAATGATTTTGATTGGCCATATTTTCATGAATGTAAATAAACTTTGTTTAAACCAAATGAAGATCTCTCTCTCTCTCTCTCTCTCTCTCTCTCTCTCTCTCTCTCTCTCTCTCTCTCTCTCTCTCTTGTTTTTGTTGCTGTTGTCCTTGCTCTGCGCTTTCTCTCCCATAGCAGTATTTGGTCTTTTATCAAGCTTAGTACTGTAGTATGTACACTGATGCAACCTGAAACGGAAAGAGGCCCAGAGCGCATGTGCAGACTCAACAAACAGGGGAGTTAATTAGCGCTCGAAAGACGTCAGACGAACGTAGCAACAACACCTGAGTTGCCCCCGGTAAATCTCACCTGAGATGCGAGTAAATACAATGTATATACGTAATAAGAAAAGGGTTCGGCCCTCAAGCTGATACATCGGATGGCATCAAGTAAGTTAGTCTAACTGTTTATAACTCTGTTAGAAAAAAGAAGAAAAAAAGAAGTATAACTATACGTACTGTATGAACTACATGGCTTGGCAGCTGTCTAGATAGACTCATAATTATGCTATTGTCAAAACTACCCCCCTAAAATCGCACTTTTAAGCCCTTTACTGGTGTGCTTTAATATGAATTACACACTTTGAATAATGTAGAACTGAGTAGACGGAAAACATGGCGTCGCGAAAGAGAAAACGTACAGAGACTACTACATCAGAAGAACAGAAGAAATCCCAGGTGTGCGTTGTTCTGATTGCGAAGGACCTTGCGTCAAGGGCTGTAGCTCTACTGCACCCCCAGGGGATTCTTTGTGAACAAATCGTAACGTGTTGAGCACACTCTAAAGAACTCTAACGGGTAGAATGGGGGGGGGGGGGGGGGGGGGGGGGTGCACACTCCTAGCATCGCTTTCCGGCACCTTCCTCCAAACTCTGCCAGATTTAGTTATGCCACTGAAGGGGCACTCTTTATCTCCGCGCAGATACAGCGACGCGGTCAGCGCCCTCCAAAAGGTTCGGGTACTAATATGACTGTAAAAGCAACCTAGCGCCAAAGCACACACGTATTATAAACATGAGACGCATCCACCCGGGGTAAAAAAAGGAGTTCCGTCTCGATTCAAACGAGTGTGGTTTTATTTGTGCTGGTGTAAACTTAGTTGGCGGCTATAAATGATACGCCTTGTTTTATTTGAGTTGTTTATAATAAACTTACCACTGTTTGAGCACCAACAAAAAACTGCTCGTTAGCTGACAGTTTTCTGGACCCTATGGCGTAACTAAATACGGCAGTGGTTGAAGGCAGGATGTCGTAAACCAGTGTTTGGAGCTGGGGGGGGGGGGGGGGGGTGCGCTGTAGGTCGAATATCCCCCGGACTGATTCGGATCTGTCACGCACTCACCCAGCTTTGGTTCTGATCCCACCCATGTGACGTGTTAGACACGTGACAAAGTGCACAGCAACCAGAGCCGTGACAACTAACAAGAACCCAGTATAAAAAGCGGTTGCTACTACCACGCAGCGCAATAGTGACGGCAAGTACAGTACAGAGCTCCGAGACAGAACAAGTCCCACAGAGCTACTTTCGGCAATACGCACATATACCTTTCTATAACCTGGGGGTAAGTAAATAACTAGTTTTTTTACGCCCAGTCAGCCAGGTATCAGTCATCTACTGGACTGATTCATTTGCGTGCGGTTTGACCACACCTTTCCGGACGATTTTTCGTTCAATGTCGGATTTTTCTGCCTCGATTTTCAGCTGTCACATACCTTAGGAAATAGGTTGGCATTAAATAACGGCAGCACATAAAATAATGACACTAGACGAAAGATAGAAAGTTCGTCTATTTAGTCTATATCCACGTTGATTTATTCACCGATCGGCTTCATCACACCTCACCGTTCTGCAAAGATCTGCCACAAGCTGCAAAGTTCTACGATCGTGTGAACCCAGTGTTTTAAACTTCTGCACTTGGAACGGGCACACCGAATCTACTACCAATATTATTCAGTCGATCGTATTTTTGTTAAAGTACTGTTGTTTATACAGCCTGTTTGGTTTGTTGATACTGTTTATTGCTGGTCACAGATGCCTCAACAATAATCTAATTCAACCGGCCGCTAAATTGCCAGAATATAAAATTTTGACTGTCAGGTCAGCATATAATCATACAGAAGAAACTGTCTAGATCTTATGCAAAATTAAACGCAGTAAAAACTGCTGACACAGGTGCGCTACGGCCATCTGAGCAGGTGCACCACTGCCAGTTATAGAGGTAGCGATGGAAAGTTTGTAGGTAGGTAGTCCAATAGCACTGTGGTTTCGTATCCCATCAGCTGGAAACAATAATAATTTATTAATTTTTTCATCGACGAGAAAGGTAGGTAAATTGTCATTCACATGTGTGGGGTAAGATCGTATGTGTTTATACATAGCTACGATGGCAGAATGAAACACATTAATTACAAATATATACACGTAGAGGAGTATCCGGTGGATGCGTAGGCAAGCCTCCTTCTTTGCAGCAGCACATCAGTACTATCTGCCGGTCAGGTTTCCTGGAGCTTCGGAAAGCAACT
>OY757544.1:4302118-4341939 GCA_963584105.1 Alviniconcha strummeri
TCTCAGTTGCGGTCCGCGGGTGATGAAGGGGGCCGACTTCGCTGGAAGGGCCGGCGCGCGCGGGTCACCAAGTTTTGGGGCACGCCCATGCGGGTTTATGGGCAAGACAGTCGGAGGCGATCACTGCAACTGAAACGAGGAAGAGCTGTTTAATTTGGTCCCCATGTTAGCTGCATAGGCAAGCTCTTGGAAACCGGTGCATGTAGCATCAGGACAGCGCGTCCCAAGTCCGCAGGTACACCGGAGATATTTCCTGGGGAGGAGGGCTCCGAGGGGAGACGTGGTTTCATCTCCCACATTGAATTGATGCACTGACGCCCTGACTGTATCTGCGTTCGGAGCCCTAACAACGACAGATCGGAGCTTGTTCATCCCTATGCCGGAGAAGGAAAGTCGTTTCAACTCGAAGCTTAATCATCATGTCAATAGACCCCTTTCATTTAAATCTCCGCGCATGAGGAATGGAGTGGCCTACGCGATTTGCCGGAAGTAGGGAGAACGCATCTGCTGGGTTGCTGGCCGAGCGCATAGCTGTGTTTCCCTAGTACTAGTAGTAGTGAAAACCTCGCATTTCACGGCAACAAGATGGGCTGAAAGATCACTACCGTGTAATCCACTGCACAATTGGTCGTACAAAAGCCAGGAATTCAGCGGAACGTGTGTCCTTTAATTTCAGTGACAAGGCAAAATATCGCAATCGGCGCTGACTCGAGAACGATCTCCAATCTGTTGGAAATGAAGTTTTTTCTTTTTTTTCTTTTCTTTTTTTCTTTCTTTTCTTCTTCTTCTCCATCTTACTCCAGTGTACCGGCTGTGTACTTAATTATTACAGTATGTGTCACTGTTGGTAGAACGAGAGCATGTGGTACGTGAGAGAGGCGGGGGACTCTAGTAACTGCATTATTGAGGAATGAGTGAACAACTGCTGGTGAGGTTGACAAAACTGAACAGATCTGGGGAAATGTACTCACCTCTACGACGAAACAAGGAAACACAAGCGCTTTCGACAGAAGATTGTCTTCATCAGGTGTGAGAAGATAGATAGATAATAATAAAAGAAGAAGGAAACAAAGAAGAAGACAGACAAGAAGGAGCTGATGTAACAAAAATCACGAGCTCCTTCTTGTCTGTCTTCTTTGCTTCCTTCTTCTTTTATTATCATCTATCTTCTTACACCTAATGAAGACAATTTTCTGTCGAAAGCGCTTGTGTTTCCTTGTGTTTCGTCGTACAGGTGAGTATATTTCCCCAGATCTGTTCTATTCTGCATTATTTAGGTTTTGCCAGGATGTGTCAGTGTAGTATGCATGTGAGGGTGAGGGTGTTTACCTTAATTTTACCTTTAATTTTACTATATATGTACAATTATTTAGGCTACTCTCTCTCTCTCTCTCTCTCTCTCTCTCTCTCTCTCTCTCTCTCTCTCTCTCTCTCTCTCTCTCTCTCTCTCTCAGAGCTAAAACACGTGAAACTCCGATACGAATCAATGGAAAGCCAAGACTCCATCAGCCGAGAAAAGGTGGCGAACAAGATCATAGCGCTGGAAAGCAAAAACAGCTCTCTAGCAGAGGAAACAAAGTACCTGAAGGAAAGAATCGTGGAACTCGAGCGAGAATTGGACAGCCAGAAGAGTGAAACGAAAAAGGGGCGTTACCAGATTGCTGAATAATAATAATAATGTACATTTATCATGCGCTCATCAACGCCCTGAGCGCTCACATGATACATATTAACCTAACACACACACACACACACACACACACACACACACACACACACACACACACACACACACACACACACATACTGACTGTAGCAGAAACTGGGTACTGATATTAGTTAGGATGGAAATACTGTGAGAAGAGGAAGGTTTTCAGTTTGCTTTAAAAGATGACAGGGTTGAGCAGTGTCTAAGGTCTAGTGGGAGTGAATTCCAAATGTGGGGTCCAAAGCAAGAGAAAGTGCGGAAGCCATGAGTCTTGCGTTTGTATTGTTGGATTTCCAGCATGCGGGTGTCAGAAGAAGAGCGTAGTGTACCAGATGGAGTGTAGACATGCAGCAGTTCAGAGAGGTAAGCAGGACCAGAACCATTTATAGCACTGAAACACATACAAGCGACTTTATACTTAATACGTTCTGAAATGGGAAGCCAGTGCAGTTTTTCCAGGAGAGGTGTTGCGTGGTGATGACGGGGTGCCAAGAGAACAAGTCTTGCAGCAAAGTTCTGAATTTTCTGGAGAGGCTGGATGACAGAATTAGGTGTACCCATAAGGAGACAGTTGCAGTAGTCAAGCCGTGAAAGGATGTAGGAAGTAACAAGAGTCTTGGTTGCGTCTTCAGTGAGAAACCTGCGGATTGAACTTATGCGTTTAAGCTCAAAATAAGCAGTTTGGCAGATTTTTATGATGTGCTTCTTCATGGACAGTTTTGAGTCAAGAATGAATCCAAGGTTCCTGGCAGAATTAGAGAAGGGGATGTTGTGAGAGCCAAGAGTAATCGAGTCAGGGAGGGGAACGGTAGAAGGTTTCAAGGAAGGCGAAAAGGGAAACAGAAGAGCTTCTGTTTTGTCGTCGTTCAGTTTGAGCTGATTTTCCGTCATCCATGTTTTTATGTCGTCTGTGCATGCATTGAGTTCTTTGGTGAGGTTGGTCACTTTACTGAGAGGAACGGATTTCTGGAGCTGTGTGTCATCTGCGAAAAGCTGATGGTTTACAGAGTGGTTAGCCATGATATCGGAGAGATGCGTAGACACAGGACGAAGAGAATGGGCCCTAGTACTGAGCCCTGAGGTACACCGTACATGAGCTGTGATGGTGACGAAGACGAGTTATTGACTGAAGTGGACTGGTACCTGTCTGAGAGGTATGAGTGAAACCACCGGAGTGCAATAGACTGAATGCCAAAAACAGAGTTCAGGCGGGAGAGGAGAATTTGGTGGTCAAGAGTGTCAAAAGCGGCAGAAAGATCCAACAAAAGAAGAACAGAAATGTTGTCATTGTCCAGAGCGGAAAGAATATCGTTTACAATACGTAACAAAACGGTCTCAGTGCAGCATCCTGCTCGATAGGCTGACTGAAATTGATTGCTGAGGTTGTTTTCTTGGAGATGGGAGAGAAGAACTGGCGGTCAAGGGAAGTTCTTACAAGCAAAAGGTCAAAGGTCTGGAATTAGAGAAGACCACCCTTGAAGTTTTGAACACGGAAATGCAAAAGCAGCTGGTGGGACTGCAAACAGAAAAGATGGTGCTGGAAAAGGAAAGAGCCGCCTATCTACAGGAGCTGGCGGATCTGAAAGAAATGAAAGCAAAGCTGGAAGCGTCGGTGGAAGACCTGAAGAAGCGGGAACGAGAGTTGGCTCAGCAAACTGCGGCTCAACAAGCGGCCTTTGATGCAAAGGAAAAGGAGATGAGGCAGATGCAAAAAGACGAAAGTATTAGGATGGAAGAGAATAAGAAAGAAGAATTGAAACGACTACATGAAGCTCACCGAAATGCGATGGACAAATTGAGTCAACTGTCCAGTACGTCATTCGCTGGGCTGCTTGACTCTAACAAACAGCTGCAACGAAGCCAAGAAGTAGTAATGGCAACTTTACTTGCTCAACAACAGCAACAGTCTGATTTCATGAGGCAAGCCCTTCAGAATGCCCAGCAAGCCCCTTCTGTACCGGCAGTTGAACAGCATGAAAAATGAAAAGCTTTGGAAAGCCCCCAAAACGACGGTGGAAAATATAAATGACTGTATGCATCAAGTCTGACTCGTACTCGACTTCAAAGCAACCAACAGCCAGACAACCCATCTTGACAGTTCAGAAAGACTTATCTGCACAGTACGTTTCTGCGCAAGACACAGACCGACTCAACGCAATAATTATATGTACACCATCAGCGAAAACAAACCTTTATGGATCCTATCTTCACTTCTACCAGTGCATGCACCATCTGTTCAACAGCTGCTTAAAACGGTCAGCCTGAACCGCCCTAGGTCGGAGAAGCACTATGTCTTGAATATGCTTACGCCAGCCATTAAACAGTTCATTACACTTTGAAAACAAAGTCTACATGAAGAATCACACTCTAACTAACTAATACGTAACAAACGTAAGTAGGGTTTCCGGAACATTTTGTGCATGATTTTCTGTCATGTTACTCTTTCAGACTGCTGTTAAGGGAAAATAGTTTCAAACCAGGACTTTCTTTCGGAGTGTAGCCTACAGAAAACGACTATATCTCAGACTAAAACAATAAAAACCCGACTCTTCTTTCCTGTATAGGCCCCTACTGATTTGCCGTTTTCTTTCTTCTTCTCATTCTACCATTGCATCATCAGTAATTCGTGTATGTGTAGTTTGTGTGTATGTGTTTGGGGTGGGGGGTGGGGTGCTAAAATGAGTGTATACGTAGGCCTTTGTAAGCGCTCCGGGCTCTTACGAGATAAGGTGCCATAAATAATTCAGTATTGGTCTATTTCTTTAAATCAGGCATCCAGACCTCGCAAAAAACAACCTGATTATGGAGCATCGCTTTCTTGGCTTTAATATAAAGCTTATTCTGAGACTGAATGAGGTGTGTCTGGAATGGCTGAAAGTATTAAAACATTTGTTTTTAATGCGCGATTTCTGTTAGAATTTAAAAAAAAGAATTTACTCTTATGTCATGTTATATTAAGGGGAAGCAGAGTATGAATCAAAGTGTCTACGTTAAAGTCAACCTAGTACTATTTTTTAATCTTTAATGCTCAGTCAGCTATTATAGTCCGATACTGGCGAATTTCTTCTCTACTTCTTGATTCGACTGCTTGTTTACAATTGCTTTGGGTTTACAAGAGATATGGCCGGCGCATATATATATATAAAACACGCGTGTTCATTATCGTTATTATTTGTCGTCATTACCAGAAGCCCGATTCACTATTCACGACGCAGGTCAATTTTATGTTGGAATTTGTTAGGCATTCGTCTTCACTCTTTTCTTTTTGGTCAAAACTGAAAACCCATCTCTTCTTCTCTGCATACTGATCTGTCGTTTTACCAATCCATCACCAATAATGCATGTACTTGTAGTGTGTGTGTGTGTGTGTGTGGGGTGGGGGGGGGGGGGGGGGGGGATGGGGGGGGTGCTTACGTGCGTGCGTGCGTGCGTGCGTGCGTGCGTGCGTGCGTGCTGTGTGTGTGTGTGTGTGTGTGTGTGTGTGTGTGTGTGTGTGTGTGTGTGTGTGTGTGTGTGACGAAATGAGTGTATCTTTAAGTCTTTGTAAGCGCTCTGGGCTCTTACGAGATGAGAACGTCAAATAATCTATTATTATTATTACTGAGGAGATTGGGGCTGCTTCAATTAAGGGCTATTAACATCGGACACGGAGTGGAGCGCACACTGTGGGCTTTTCCAAACGTTTAGATACCAGAGTCAGGGAGCTTGATTCTGCTGACCTGATAAAACTGAGAGACTCCGTGTTTTCATCATTAAGCATCAGCTTGTTGTAGTCCATCCAAAACATAACTTAAGACATGTAATCATGTGTGCTTTGGACAATGGCTTCAGTAATTCATGATCGGGGCGGCAAGTGTCAAAGAGCTGAGTGTCGTCAAAGAAAGAGTGACTGGAGATGTAATGACGTTCAGTTAGGTTTGACAGTGGTTTTGTGTACAAGATTAACAGAACGGGCCCGAAGAAAAACCCTGCGGCACACCAAAGCCGAGAGAGGTAGGGTTTGAGCGGTTATTGTTGACGGTTACAGATAAGACTCAAACCACAATAAGGCCGTGCCGGAAACAACGTAAAGAGTTCAAAGTCTAGAGAGCAGACTCTTGTGATCTACAGTATTAAATTCAGCTGATATATCCAAGAGGTCAAAAGATAAACGTTACCATCGTCCAAAGCAAGCAGAATGCCATTGATGACTTTGAGTAGTACCGTCTCAGTGCTGTGCCCTGGATGGTGGCCTGAGTGTGACGGGCAGACTAAGCTGTTTGAAGTGAGGTAAATAGAGAGCTGAGAAAGTACCATGGTTCTTGGCAGGACTGAGAGTTTAGAGACAGGATGATATTTTTGTTTAGATTGTTGTGATTATGGGGGAAGAGGTTTTACAATTGCAGTTTTAAATTCGGAGGGAAAGACGTCACATACAAGAAAAGAGTTAATTATGTGCGTGACCATGGGTAGGAGTTCGTCTAAACGCTCAACAAACAAAGCAGTCCAGATGGTATCGAGTGAACAGGTCTGCGGAATAGATTTCCGTATGACATTTCTAACGTGTTCTTCATATACAGGCGAAAGAGACTCACCCACAGATGTGGTGTATTTATCATCCTGATTACGTAACACAGGTGTCTACCATAAATCTGGATCGTCATGGATAGACTTGACTTTGTTGAGGAAATAATCAGAAAATACACCAGGCAGCTGGTCAGAAGGGGTGCGTGGTACGGATTTGCCTCGACCTACAAGCTTGTTGATGACACTGTACACATGTTTGCTACTGGTGCTGTCAGTGATCTATGGGGACAGTTACTTCGATTTCGCGCCATGTGTCATGCCAGAGACACGCTTTTTTCCGCTGCCGGTTACAGTAAACTGTTGTTTGTCTAAGGTGAGACCGGTCTTCAGTCACTTCCTTTCTGCCCTACGTAGTTGTCGTTTGGCAGCATGCAGTTCTTCACTGACGCTAGTGTACCAGGGAGACGACCTGCTGCAAGTGAAGTAGGCACTTTACTTCGAGTGACGGAAGTGTGCTTGTCAAGGAGACTGCTCAACCGCTCATTCAACTGTCCAGCAGTAGGTTCAGGTTAAGAAACGGCCGAAGCGGCTGTACATGTCTGCTTTAAGGTCAGGTCAAGTTAATGTACTTTAATCATCCCTCACAGGGCAATTTAGTTAACTATTAAGGCTCATAAGAAATATAAAAAGAACATCAGAGCAACGTCAAAAGCATTTAAACTGAACTAAACAGACATACTGGATTGCAAAATTTTTTTTTTTTTTTTTTAAATCCAAAAAGTCAAAAAAGAAAATCCATAATGCAAACCATCACAGCAGAAAATATATACCTCTAACCCATCTCCCCGGACATCCACACACATACACACCCACACCCATACTCCTCACCCAACCTACATACACACACCACCACTATCATCAACCACTCTCGCATATCGTCAGAAAATCATGTCTGTTAACAGCATGGATGTTTCTACTGACACAGAAGACGGTATGGGCCTCTGTCGGGGTTTCGCGGGATTCAAGGGACATAGTGCAGGCATTTGATCAGAGCTGACGTTGTGACGAACACAGCATGAACGAAATTGCTTTTCGTCTTCTCTGTGGAGATCCCAGTCCAGAATATGCCCGCATCTCAGTACAGCCTGCATAACATTAAGCATGGAAAGAAATTTTGAGGAGTCCGAGATGAGTTTGGGTTGGACGGGCGGTCAAACTGTCAACTGTCCCATAAAAAAGGTGTTAAGCTTGTAAGCTTGTTTCTTTTGCTTGGTGGTGGTCTGCGAAGGCATAAAAATGAACATGCTATGGATCAGTGAGAGTACTTGATCGAGTTTAAACGAAGTACGGAGAAAGGGAGATGCTGAAGTAAGAGTGACTGCAAACCGTTTTCTCACCACAACGGCAAGCCCACCACCCTGTGTAGCTCGGAGAGAGGACCGGAACGTGTAGCCAGGGGGCCAGAGGTCGCCACGCTTAGCTTCATCACCTTAATAAGACTTCATCTACGTTTCTGTGAGAAACGTCATGTCACTGTCTTGGTCACGAATAAAGTGAACAATTTTAACACGCTTTTCTTTCGGTCCAACTGACTGCATGGGCATTAAATACAGTGGCTGTAAATGTCTGAACTGTGGGTAGTGACAAGGAAGGGGTTATGAGCTAGAATGGGTGCCAGGGTGTGCGAGTACAGTGCGACTGCGCGCGCGGTTGGGACATGACAAGCAAAATGAAATTAAAATGAATTTATGAAAGTAAAAGAACGATGGGATTCGTGAAGCCTGAACAAACAGCGTGTGAATAAATCGCCCCATGTGCTCATCCCGACTAACAAAACTCCATGCCAGACAGCATCCCTAGTCGGCCGCGCTCTACGATTGGACTTGTAAAACTGGTATTGGCCTTGCTGAAACTGATACACCCCATCTGCGCTGAACTTTGACTTTACCCGAGTAGCTCCTAAAGCGGACGAGACGCCCCAGAGCACCTACTCTGCCAAACCTGCATTCAGTACGCGGGCGATGGCATTGTAATCGGTGACGTCAACATACCTGCGATATGCCAAGTGCGGCATCAACTGGCAGACAATCACCTCAGTCTCGACTCACCGCATACAAAATGTTGCTGCAATAGCGTAGCCAAGGAAATAAGGGAGAATCCAAGCTCTTGGGCGAGGGGCACTCAGAGCATTATCCTCAAAGCATGACATCATGAGCCGAGCTCCCCGAGTGTTCGGAAGTAGCTACATCGCCAAGTTCGCACCTCCAAAGCCTCAAATATCTATGATTGCAAACTGCAATTGGCTAGGGCAGGTTGAAAGACGACCGTCTCTACCAGCGACCAAGGCATACCGCATGGAATGTCCAAGAATGATTATTTTTAACGTTGGCGTGGTAGTCATGGCGGCAACATGAATATAGGCAGTAGGCCCACGCCAAAATATAGAAAGATGGCGAGCAACAGCACAGCAAGTAGGTTTAAAAAAAAGGAAGAAAAACAAATGAAACGATACCCAAACTGCCGTTGGAGTGGATAAAAGTTGGTGCTTGAGTCCTGGACCTATTTTACAGCAAGCCTATGTTTCCAAACAGGGCCCAGGAAAGTTGTGTGGACAGGGAGGTGGTACTGGGCCCTCATGGCGAGTGGACAGTTTGCTTGACGGGTCGTCTTGCTGCTGCGTTTGTTCTAAACAGTTGGTTCTGTGGACACTGTCTTTGTGACTGTTGCGCACCACTGTTGAAAGAGCCAGTTGCAATGTACACTAGTTGCTTTGCACTGACGAGGTCATCAACCCCTTAACATCTATTGTTCTGATGGTGGCGATCGGTCTTTCCTGTTTTTGCGAGTTCGAGTGCTGGAGGCGAGCTTTTCATAGGTATACCCAATCCACCCTCACATTCGTGCCTAATAGACCGTATGTGGTCTCTGTGGACGCTAAGCCCAAACAAACAAACTGTATCCAATCAGAGCCCAGGAAAGCAGTGTAAACAGGGAGGTGGAGTTTGGCTGGATTGTCTTGCTGCTGAGGTGTTCTCAAGGTTGGTTTTTTTGTACATTGTTTTTATGACTTTGTTCCCCACAACTGATGAAAAAGAGAGCTGCGAACTACACAAGTTGGTTCGCACTGCCGAGCCCCCCACCACCTTAACATCTACTGTTCTGGTGGTGGCGGTATTTCCTGTTTTTGCCGGTCGGAACTTCTTCAAATGTTGCTTTTCGGCCTCAGAGCCCATAATGACTATTAGGGGCGGGGAGACCAGGAAGCCACCTCGACTTTCTTACAGCTCCTGAGCTCTGGGGGTCGGAGCGCTTGGGAAGAGCTATTATGCATAGGTATCCGATCCCCCGCCCCTCTCCTGATGTTACCAATAGACCGAATATGGTCTCTGTGGAGGTTAAGCCCAACATTCCGTACTGTCTCCAACGGAGATAAGAAGCTGTGTGAACAGGGAGGTGGAGCTGAGCTCTCCATCCCTAATGAACCATAAGATTCCAGATAGTGGTAAGCATCATTAAAAGCCATTCAGCATCACGAAGCAGTGTTGGTAATTTCCTATTTTAGTGTGCTAAATTATTGCTTTGATTTCACGTCCACTTTCTCTACAATTTTAGAGCGCAATTACTGTTCGGAATACCATTCGATTTCAGTCTGAGTTTTCAGTACTTTCAGACTTTTTGCCCACATGGTATCTTTCAGAATCCACCATTTTGCATTGTGTATGGTGTCACTGAAACTTGAGCGAACTAACGATTCTGAACTAAATGATGTGGGCATAAAATGTGAGTTTGATAGGTAACACAGCCTTAAGTTTTGAAAAACATGAGATTGAATGGTTTTGTGTTCTTCTTCTTATTTCCCCCTGCTTTTGGTACCATCATTTATGGACTGTATCGCAGACAATTCGTTCTGGGTAGTACCCCTCCGCCTCCTCGCCTCCGTCATTTAAGATAAAATCCACAGTTGCAATGAGCTTTGTAAGTTAGATTCAGATGTTTCAGGGGAGGGGACCTACATGTTTTGCGTCTCACACTCAGGAAAAATTGGTCCTCATCCAAAAGACTTCATTCTTAAAAACCAAACTGCTTTGTTTCTTTTTTTCAGACACATTTCCCATAATACCCACCACACCAGTGCGAGAATGTCGTGGCTTCTTCGTGACGTAGCCGAGGAAAAACGCCTGGAAAACAAAGCTGATTCGCTGAACCAAGAGCTGAGGAGAGAGGGCGATAAAGTCGCTCAGATGAAAAAGGACATCGGAGCTTTAAGTGAAGCGAAAACAAGACTTGAAGACATCAATGCCAAACTTTCTAATGAGACACAAGCTCTAAACACAAAGCTGGAACATCGGAATGACGACATTCGTACCCTGAGTGACACTGTCGCTTCTTTGAGAGCAGAGCTAGAAGAAGCCAAACGCCAAGTCGCATCAGTGAAAAGCGAAGACTCCAGCAACCGAGAAAAGCTGGAGAGTATGACAGCAAAGAATACAGCGCTGGAAAGCAGAGACAGCTCTCTGGAAGAAGAAAAAAGGCATCTGAAGGCAAGAATCAGGGAACTCGAGCTAGAATTGGAAAACCTAAAGTGTGAAACGAAAGAGGGGCGTTCTCAGATTACTGATCTGGCAGTCAAGGGAAGCTCCTACGAGCAAAGGGTCAAAGGTCTGGAATCAGATAAAATCCATCTTGAAGCCTGGAATAAGGAAAAGGAACGGCACGCGACGGCACTGCAAACAGAAAAGACCCAGCTGGAAAAGGAAAGAGCCGCCCGCCAACAGGAGCTGACGGATCTGAAAGAAACTAAAGTAAAGCTGGAGGTGTCGGTGAAAGATCTGGAGAAGCGGGAACGAGAGCTGGCTCAGAAAATTGCGGCTCAACAAGCGGCCTTTGACGCAAAGGAAAAGGAGATGAGGCGGAGCATAGAGGCCGAAAGGGATAGGATGGCAAAGGATACTAGGGAAGACAAGAATCAACAACAAGATTTTTTCAAAAATATGATGACCACTATGCTCGATTTAAACAAACAGGCAACGGAACGTCAGGACAGAGAGAGAGAAAAGCAACAAGACTTCACAAAATATTTACTTGGTCAACAACACGAATTGCCTGGTACCATGTCGAGGCTTTGCTATCAGCCTGTCATGGAAGCCGCTTCTGTACCGATAAGTGAACAGCATGAAAAAAGAAAAGAATTGGAAGGCCCCCAAAGCGACGATGGAAAATAGAAACGGTCTGACTCATTCACGACTTCAAATCATCCAAGAGCCAGAAAACCAATCTGAACAGTTTACAAGACTCAACTGTACAATACGTCCATGCGCAAGACACAGCCCCAGTCAACGCATTATATGCACGCCATCAGCGAAAACAAGGGTCATTATGTTTTGAATACGCCAGCCATTAACTTGACAATAAAGCCTAAATGAAGAATCACACCATAACCGCTAATACGTACCAAACGTAACTAGGGTTTTCAGAACATTTTGTGAATGTAAGTAAGTAAACTGGTGGTGTTTTACTCCCAGTCAACCGGTACGGTTATCTCAGGGCGATATTTTGTGAATGGGGTTCTATTATTTTACTGTTTCAGACTGCTGTTTTAAGGAAAAATTGTCCTCCCCCCCCCCCCCTCTCTCTTTACATGTAGGTTATATTAAGGGAAAACAGAGTATAAATCAAAGTGTCTAGTTAAACTCAACTTTTTTGAGTAAAAGCAAACAAACATAAAAATAAATTTTCAGTCAACCGCCATAGTCAAACATTGTCGATTTTCTTTGCTTATTCTTTTTCTTCTTTTCAGACTGCTTGTTTACAATCGCTTTGGGTTTACCAATTATATGGCGAACATAGACCCATTCATTATCGTTATTATTTTTCGTCATTACAGGAAGCCCTATGCGCCGTTCACAGCACACGCCAATTTTATGTTGGAAGGAGACTGGGGCTGCTTCATTTAAGAGAGATACAGGATGGAGCGCACATTATGGGCTTTTCCAAACGTTAGATACCACCCAGAACTGAACTGAACCGATGCAGAGAACGAATAATTATATGAATCGGAATGGCTAAACATTTGTACAGCCAAAATCTTGTATTTGTGTGAGAACTGTGTCCCTTGCGATCCCTTTACACAGCAGCGCATTTTGTCTGTCCACCGAAATGGTTACGTCACTGTTTGGCTTACATGGTTGGTGCCACGTGAAATTGCTGCCGTCTTGGAGTACGTTCTGTGTACACCATACAACCATGCACCAGTATACAATGTCACTTTATTCGAAGCCACACAGGTAGGGTGCATGTGTATTTAGCTGTAATCGCCCTGATATAACCGTAATGGTTGACTGGGCGTAAAAATCCAAGTTACTTACTTACCGTATTTAGCTGTAAACTGCCACCTGCACTTTCGGCAGAACGGCCGGGATCTTTTACGTGCTACCGCGGTAATGCGGGGATGGAACGGATACTGAAATAAGATTTAGCACTGAAAGTTGACCCGGGAGAAGAATATTATTCCAACGCTCCTGCCGGGACTCGAACCCGGGACGTTTATGACCTTGAAATCTTCTCTTGTGACGTATAGTCACATTTATGATGTGTTCGTTTGCCCCTCCACCACACACGCCTACCCCCCAACCCCCCCCCCCCCTACCCCGCCGAAGAAAAGAAAGAAAAAAGAAAGAAAACACACACGCACGTACGCACGCACACATGCACGCACGCACGCACGCACGCACGCACGCACACACAAACACGCACTCACGCACACATGCACGTACACACACACACACACACACACACACACACACACACACACACACACACACACACACACACACACACACATACACACACACACTGCCAACAAACAACAAGAACTGAACAAGGAACAAAGTTCATTTTTAATCGAGGCGGATCTTTGGTTGGGACCATGGAATTGGTTGACATAACGTTTTTTCTTATATCCGAGTTTTTCAAATTAAAACAAAGTATAACTTGGGGCGGTGCCACGCCATTTTCTTATAACTAATTTCTTTCAAGCGAGTTTCTTACGTTCGCGTTAATCGGGTTACCCAAAACGTTTATACTCAAAGCTGGCTCCTGTATGTATGACATGATAATTAAAAAGCCGTTAGGACTGGGGCTGGGGTGGAGGCTATTTTGTATGCTTTGTAACTTTTATGAGGAGAAGTCTAGTCTTCATGTTGTATTGTGGTCGAGTTTCCTGAAGGATAGTCAGTAACGACAGAGTCAATCGCACTAAAGAATCCACAGCTTGGGTCTTTTTTTCTTTTTCTTTTCTTTCTTCTTCTTCTTGTTTTGGTGGACTCGATCCCACATAAAATGGTTTTTCATGACTATGTCTTTCATTTCCGAGGGATATTTCACCTGCGAAATTCCGTTGCACACAGGACGTCGGGTTACGCCCGCTACCCTGAGACTACGAGGTGGCAGAGAGTTGCCGTCCGAACTGACAATCGCATCCGTAAACTTCTCCGTCCCGAATCCACTTGGTACCACACCGTGAAACCAAAGTCAAGAACTTTATACAACAGGACACGGGAAAGCTTCCCCGTTCCAACCATGATGATCAGTTACAGGTGCAATATCTATTTTTGACGCAAATCGATGTAATTTACCAGAATTGATGTTTTGTTTATACCTGCTCCGGCTGAGCCTCGCTGTAACGGCAGCTCCGGCTGAAAACTTCAGAACGCGGATACACGGTGCGGGTACCACCTCTTTGAGTGGCTACTGATTTTGCGTTTCCTTTTTAAAAGAGTTTTTATTTGCAGATGGTTTCTACCACCCAGTCCTCGATGAGCATCCTGAAAGTAACGTTGGATACTCTCAACTCTTTCCATTTTGCAGGGATCGGCAGCTGTCTTGAGTTCGGTGTCTATCAGCATGTGACTGTTGCCTGAATGGGTGCACGGCAGTCGGAGCTATGTCAACAAGACAAAGATCCAACAGAGATACTGGCGGGGACAGGAGCTAGATCATATGACCACAGCATGAGCAGCAGCAAAAAAGGTTCGTATGGAACCAGTGAACAATATGAAAAGTATGAGAGTATACACGCTAGCTTGCAGCAGAAAGAGTCCTTGACTCACCAGAATATCTTGAAGGTGGAGCTCGACGAACAGAAAAGAAGCTACGACACTGTAGTTAAAGAGAATGAAACTCTCAAGTTAGTAGTGGACAAGCTTAAAAACGAAAAGGATTCATTAGAAAGTAAAATCAAATCATTGACACTGGAAAGGGACACAACCAAGAAATCAGAACTACAGCTGAAACAAGAGAAAGAAGCTCTAAATAAACAAGCAGAAGACGAGAGTAATAAAAGTGGCGCTCTAGCTCGCAAGGTATACGCTTTGGAGCCGGAAATAGAAAAACTAAAACGCCAGAAATTCCAACTCGAAGGAGAACTTGAAGAGACGAAAGATAGGCTAAAATGTACCAGCTGTAAAAAACAGGCTCTTGAAGAAGAAGTACACAAGCTCCAATGTCAGATTAAAAGTCTATCGTGTGACAGGGAAGAAGAGAAAGGTGAGGCGGAAAGAACGAGAAAACTCGCCGACATGGCCACAAGTCGCATCAGCGCTTTGGAGAAAGAGATTGCAGAATACAAGCGAACGAATGACAAACTACAAAGTAAAAACCAAGCGTATCGTAAAGAGAACGAGCAGCTGAGGATGTTGAAAGGCGAGTTGGAGGCACACAACAGCACCAACGAAAAAGATGTTCAGAAACTGAGACTGGAGGTTTCTGTTTTACAAGCGTCAGCTGAGGCACGCGAAAAAGCTTTGACAGAAAGTCACCAGCGTGAAGTCGAAAGGTTGAGACAAATGCACAGGTCTGACCGCGAGGAACGGGACAAACGGCAAGCAGCTGAAAAGGAAGCGATGCAGTCTCAAATAGAGACGTTTTTACATGCCCTCAGCGACGACAAGAGGATGGAAAGAGACGTCATCAAGACCATGGTCCAGCAGCTGGCTGAGACAAATACGGCCACAAATCAATTCCTTCACGCCGCCTCCGCAGCTGCTCAAGAACGCTATCGCCGGCAGAGGTTCGGAGCAGCGGCAAACATAAGGCAACTGCCTGATGATGCTTAGAGTCCGTCTGACAAGAACGAAGCAATGTCTTACTCTTTACAGAATTTGTTTCCCTCCAGATTCAGTTGTTTTATCTGCTAGTGTGCTTCTTTGTTGTTGTTGTTGCTTTTTTATGTTTTGTTTGGTCACAATTGGTGTTATTTTTTTTCTCGAATTTAATAATAGTAATAAGGGACCTATAGAGCGTTTTCGGAGACTAAAAGCGCTTTACAACTTAAAGAAAACATATAATGCGGAAATACCCATAATTATAGAAATCAATGGTATATAAACAAGCAAACAAAACATACAAAAAAATTCATACAAAGCACGGCAAAACACGGACATACAAGATCAAGCGCGCGCGCACGCACACACACACACACACACGCACGCACGCACGCACGCACGCACGCACGCACGCACGCACGCACGCACGCACGCACACAGAGGATCGCGCACACACACAGTACCAATAAAGAGCACACGCACGCACGCGCCCCAGTGCACACACATGGCCGAGAAGGAGTGGGGTGGAGGATTTAAAGACTAGTTTGAAGGCAAGGGCTAGAAGAGCTGTGAGAGAGAGAGAGAGAGAGAGAGAGAGAGAGAGAGAGAGAGAGAGAGAGAGAGAGAGAGACAGACAGACAGACAGACAGACAGACAGACAGACAGACAGACAGACAGACAGACAGACAGACAGACAGAGAGAGAGAGAGAGAGAGAGAGAGAGAGAGAGAGAGAGAGAGAGAGAGAGAGAGAGAGAGAGATTTGTGCAGCAGAAAATCTATTACTGGTCAAAATATTGTTTGAAGAGGTATGCTTTAAGGCTATTTTTGAAGGCAGGGAGGGAAAGGCTGTGACGGAGAGCGAAAGGAATAGAATTTCAAATTTAGACAGCAAAGAAGCAAAAGGCACGACCACCATGCTGTTTTCTTTTGAAGGCGTGGATGCGAAACGTTCTGTCATCCGAAAAAGAGCGCACAGACCTAGAAGGGACGTAGATCTGTACAATTTCAGCCAAGTACTGAGGGGCAGTGCCAGTGGTGATTTGATAGCAGAGACAAGCTATTTTGTATTCAATTCTCTGTTCTATGGGGAGCCAGTGCAGCTGCTTGAGAAGAGGTTTGGCGTGTTCTGCTCTACGAGATTTAAGGATGAGTTTGGCTACAGAGTTCTGCACTTCTGTACAATGTACCTTAAGACAGAGTCATCTTAAATCACGTTCACGAGTTTGAATGTAAAAACGTAGAAGTTGCATCTTTTCAACTTGTCAAAATTCGCCAAAATGCCATATGCTCTTGCTTTATACTGTATGTCTAGGAGAAAACTAAAACTAAACTGCTATTGACAACTTTTGAACTAGCTCAGTGGAAAAGCACGGATTTGTGGTCGACTAAATTAAAAATTGCCCAGAAAATTTCAAAACTGATGTGACAGGTAGCCAAAGGAAATTTTACCCCTTTCTGTCAGCCTATCGCGGGCACAGACCGGGTTCTGAAATGTTGCCATTGTTGTTGAAAAGGCAGCACTTAGAAAATGTCCGGAGTCACAATAGAAATGTCGGTGTGGCATCAGCCATTGTTTTGACCTTCGTGTTCCTACTCCTGTCCGTTGTTTCGTGCCCGTATCATATAGGTTACTGCATGGCGTCCAGTTTGCATCGAGATCTACACATGTGTTATCCTATGTCCAGTCAAACCGAGCACACACTTTGGCAATTTCCATAGCCAATACATAAAAGAAAGGCGAAATGTATGGTGAAGGAAGAGGATGGAGGGAATTATTGGTCTTTAATGTTCAATCCCTTGACTAAATCTGTTGCGCACAGACACACACTTTAGTGTGTATGTCTGTGTACAAGTCGTCAGGCACGCGTACAGTGTGTGTGTGTGTGTGTGTGTGTGTGTGTGTGTGTGTGTGTGTGTGTGTGTGTGTGTGTGTGTGTGTGTGTGTGTGTGTGTGTGTATGTGTAAGATGGTGGTGGAGAGTTTACAAGTGATCTGGACACCAAACTGACCTGGAGTTTGTAATCGATGGTCTTTGTAAACTTCTGTTTCATAATAAGGACAATGCTGGAGTTTTGTGTTGACACTTACTAATCATTTCCATCGATCTGCAGTATGGTTATAATCACACACAAAATTCATAATATTATCATCATTATTATGCCGCTTTTTCCAATTTGTCTGTGGCTAAAGAGATGTTAGTCGCAATATAATAAGAAGAAAATGAAGATTAGAAGAAAAGAGAACAAAAGTAGATACTTTAAGAAGAATTCCATTGTTTAAATTTCAGATAGTGAGGGAACTGCACCGTACTTGTTGAGGCATCTATCTGTCGCAGCATCGACTTGGAAATATTTTCTCTGAAAACGATCTTCCTCCATGTCATTTGTAATCACGGATCTACATCACCACTACACACGTGAAGAAAACAGCAATTAAACTCTGTTTCTTACCATTGTTCACTTGATAGAACTAGCTGTTTCTCTCTCTCTTTTCTTCTTCTTCTTCTTCTTCTTCTTCTTCTTTGGGGGGTGGGGGGTGGCAAGACAAAGAATGTTTTTATTCCCTAAGCTGACTTTAATAAAGTCCGCTTGATTGTTTGGTTTCCCATGTTGCGCTGATTTTCTTTCTTCGTCATTTTATAAAAAAACTTACTTACTTTGCCAAAAATGAGCCATTTAAGATAGTTCAATAAGTTATTTAATTGCCAGAAATAGGCCTGTGAAATACATGACCTCGATGGGCTTTTCAAAATCTTGATTTGACTAGCAATGTAGCATTCCAGTCAATGGTTTAAGTAGGTCTGTCAGGTCCATGCGGTTGTGTCCCTTGTAACACAAGTGATGTCAGTCAAACGTTATCAACTCCCTCCCATTGTTTCAGTGCCGATTCTGCGGAGCCGGAATTAAACATTTTTTACTTTACAACGGAACTGGAATTAAACTTGAAACATTAGAGTGTGGAAAGAGACTAGAGCAGAATAATGGCACTTTCTAATGAGGAACTATCTGCTGTCTGCAGAATCAGCAAGCTTGAAGCAGAAATAGTCTCTACAGACCTGTAACAATAGTCTGTCGGAACATATTTTAGAATTGGAAACGAAAAACACTCAACTCGAAAATCGACTAAAAAAACTTCAGAATCAAAATTCATGTATGGAATCTGCGGCTTCTGAGAGGAAAATCTACACAAGCATGATGGAGACAAACAACAGAATCAACCTAAGAAAAATTGAAGAGCTCAAGGCTGAGATTGCTGCTTTGCGAAAATCATTTAGAGAAAAGGAAAGGGAACTGGAAGAACTCTACCGTTTTCGCGCACAAAGACTGAAATCAGAAGCTGACCAAACCATCGAGAGACGAGACCGTTTGTATCAAATCGCATGGGATCATCTGGTCGCTCAGAATGAGGTCGTCGTTTCCAGTCTTGAAAAAGAAATCAAAGCAAAAAACGAACTCGTCTCCGTAGCTCTCAAAATCAGCACTGAAACGTACCATACAAACACCGCGATGATGATCGAAACTGCAAAGTCACGGAGACTCGCGATTAAACCTGATGAAAATTTGCATCCTGTGGAAGGTGACGTTGACCATCAAAATGGCGCAAATGGGGTCAGAAGGTCATGAGGAATTAGGTCGTTTAAGAGTTATATGTGCAACCTTGTCAGAAAGTAAAAACAACTGGAGCTTGAAGTCTTCTTCTTCGTAAGCACGGATTTAGCATCATCTATTGAACAATCGTAGTTCCCAGCCTGTGAAGAAGCTAAACTGCAAGTCAGATGAGGAGGAACGGGGGTGGGGGATACTTGCAATAAAATCGTTGATTTTTCAGTCAGGGCTAGTGTGAAACAATTTGTCTTCGTCTCCGCCTGTTTGATCGACCCCCCTTCACCCCCCCCCCCCCCGCCCTCCCGCCCTGCCCCCCTCTCTCTCTCTCTGGGGTAGGGGTAGAACTGAATAGCAGAGGGGTGGAGGCATAAAAGATGGGGGCTAAAATAATTATTTGGTTAACTGATGCAGTTGTATCTAATTAAACCTGCTGTCTATAAGATGGTGCTATTTACATTTTCTGGCACTGTTGCCCCGTATACCAGAAAGGTGCCTTGAATGTCCGGCCCATCCGTTACACCATTGTGTTCAGCTCTGCTAGACATGATCTGCAGCAGAGCTGAACATGCACAACAAAAACAGCAACTGTAGCTGAATACCATAGTTGTATCTGGTCAGGCTAGGGGTAATGCAAACGCAGAAAATCTGTAGCTGCTGGCAGGAACCTGTCCTATTTTCTTGATCTTTTTCTTAGAACCAGTTGTGGCAGGCCGAACAGTCTGAACAAAAGGTTGACAGCAGAAACGTTGCTTTCCCGGTTCATTCAAGCTTTTCTTTCTAATCGTGTTTGGAAAAGAAAAGAGAAAAAATCACGCTCAGGTCTGACTTGAACAGTAAATTGGCACTTTACCTTTGATTGATCTGATCAGTCCGGTTTCGTGCTGATGTGGTGACAGGGATCGGATCAGAAAGTCTTCTCAAAACTACTCACTCTTTGGAGTAATGTAATGTAAAAGAGTATTTTGTAAGGCATTTACACCTAACGTGAGCCCGAAGCGTGCCTCCAGTGTTGAAATTATGGCCCCTTTCTCGTCCACAGCCGGGAGTGTTGCTTTCTGCATCTTCAGGTCAATCGATCACCTTCCCCTTTTTTTCCAAACCCTCTTCCAGCATAAAATTATAGGCCTATGTGCTCTGGACAGTGAAACAGAGGTTTACTTGTGTTTTGAGTGTCAGTGCTTTTGATGGAGTTCTATCCAAACACAAAAGCTAAAAAAAAGAACGCTGATTTTAACAAGAAAACGCAAAACATGCGCGCGTTTTCGGGCAACCCCCTCTTTTCAAATCAATGGGCTGAGAGGTAAACGATTATAAATGAACAAGAAAATAACTGTCTACTTAGCCTGTTTCGGTAGTTTGTGTCGGCGAATCTGGAAGTGTGAGGTGCATGTTTTTAACTTGGACGTTATTTGATCGTTTTAATGCACTCCGGAGAAATTGTTTTGTTTTGCTTTTTAACAGAAGGGTAGCCTTTTTGGTCAATTGTAAATAAGTGAATGTATATTCGTGCATCTATATGTCTGCCCTTGGTAACTGCTGCCTAGTTGGACTTGACTGTATTTCTTGACTCGTTGTCCATCTAATGGACAGTGAATGTGACATGGCGTCCTTCTTATGGATAGTGAATGTGACACCATGTCTGTCTTTTGGGCAGTGAATGTGACATGGTGTCTGCCTTATGGACAGTGAATGTGATACAGTGTCCGTCTTATGGACAGTGAATGTGACTTTTACCTGTGATGGGATGACTTGTGTTTCGCCCTGATATGACCTTCGCGATTGATTAGGCGTTAAATATCAAGAATATAAGACTTGCCCCCCCCCCCCCCCCCTCCTCTCCACCATCACCACAACTGCCCCCATCCCCTTCCTAGTTGTATTACAAACAAAACTCCTTTGACCCGTGTGGTACAGTTCATCATGCAACCAAACAAGCGCATCCCTATTTCGATATTTCTGTGAGACTATAGGGCAACAGGGAATCTTCCCAGTTTGTTTCCTTTTAAATTCTTCTTTACCCACATCTCTGGACCCAGAAAACATACATGATTAGTCTTTTTTTCACGACAAAAAACGGTGATGTCGGTCATACAACTAAAATAATAAAAATGTACACATACGTTGAAGTAGTTCAAGTTCAGGGTGAGCAAGCGTTCTTTTGAACCTTCTATGTGTTTGGATCTTGTCTTAGAACGCTAGCAGTCATTCTGGTTTCAGATTCTTCTTTTTTTCAGGGTGAGCGTGTTTCAGTTTATGATAGCGCTAAAAATGCTGAGAAATATAAGGGCCATCACAGTATTCCACTCGTTTATTGTATATACTTTATGTCACTGAGAACACACACACAGAAAACTGGCAATGTGACACTGGCCTTAGGTTTTGCAGCAAGAGACTGCAGACTACACTTAGGTGGTTTTTGTTTTCCTGGGTGGTGTCAGGGATTACTAGTTTTCTGCGCTGAAGGGAACGGCAAGGTGACTACAGGTTGCTCGTCGGTAAATTGGTTATTGGTTTTTAACGCCTCGTCCACCGCCGAGGTCATGTTAGGGCGAGGTCCAGGGAAGAGGAATTGTAGGCACGAGGCCTTCGTCAGCGCGTCAGCTGCTATTCTGATCTGTACTTACGGCTTGTATCGCCCTGTGACCCACAAGGTTGACTGGTCTATGAAAGAAAACCTCTTTCTTGTATGTTTGTTGTTGTTGTTGTTTTGGTACTTATTTTTACTTGGTGGTTATTTACAGTATTTTGTTCGCTAAAGTGTTCATTGCACATTTATTTTAGCCTTGGGAATCACGTTGTCTGATAATTTTACACGTTCAACTCAAATGCAACGCTGTTTGCGATTGTTTACCTTGTACACTGGGGTGTAAAACGAAAATATTTGCGGATATCTGTTTAACACATTCATCTACCCTCACCTTTTTTTTCTTCTTTTTAAACATTTTTGTTTCTGTTTTGACAAAGATGATTTTGATTCAGATATCTATACTTTTTGTAGTTGTTACCTGATTTTTATTAAGGTCCATTTGTCCAGTTCAGTGGTACCAATGACAAGGTTTGAGGATTCCTATTTATAGTGTGCTTTGTTGTGAGCACCATGCTCATGGTTCTCTTCAGCAAGTGTCTGTACATTGCTAAAACTTTGACTGCACATCTATTTTTGCCTTGAGAATCGCCTTGTTTGAATATTGTTCATGTCCAACTGAGATGTAACACTGTTTGTACTTTTGAATGGGATGTAAACCGAACATTTTTGCCTGTATCCATTAAAAAAAATCCCTTCTCTCTCTCCTCCCCGCTCCTTTTTTTTTTTTTTTTTTTTTTTAAAGATAATTTTGATTGAGATAGCTTTTGCTGTTGTTACCAGATTTTCTTAAGGTACATTTGCCCAGATGACATCAAGCTTTGAGGATTCTTATATATACATTGTTATTTAACTGTTGCGGCCTCCACGCCCGGAGTCCTTTTGAGCAAGTGAGTCTGTACATATAATTATGTGAAAAAAGAAAGAAAGAATTTATTGATGCATAAATATGTAATCGCCGATCTTTACGTGTCAGTGTCTGTTGTTTTTTGTTTGTATGTTTTTTACTCAATATTGTCTCGGCCACCAGCTGCACGAGTGTAAAAAAAAAAAAAAAAAGAAAAAAAAAAGGAAAAAAAAGAGGGGGTTGGTGGTTGGGGTGACGGTGGGGGGTTGTGATCCACACAGTGTCTGTTGTATGGGCGTAGCTTCGCACATTCAATATGAAAATCAGTGTTTGTGTTTCACGCAGTCTGCACCGCAACTGCTCATAATTAGAATATGTGCAGGTTATTTCTGCTTAAATTTGTCGCATATGAAGACAAAAAGAGACTTCGTAATGCATTGTACATTCCCTTAGAAAAATATCGTGTCACTAATTTCTTCTCTCTTTCTTTAATTTGTTTTTAAGAATGTTACTAGATGTGGATTGCGTAACTAATTTAACACTTTGAGACCCTAGAAATATTTTCGGTCAAATTATTTCACGGAAGTAAATGTTTACTTCGGAAGTGAGTCCAGCAAACTTCACAGAAACGTTTGTGGCGTCAGTATTAGTGGTATTAAAGGCTGAATTTGGCCACAAATGCCAGCTGTCAGCTAATGCCTTTACCTGGCAATGTTTTCGGCATAAGATCAGTCTTTGCCACGTTCGTAATTATTAGCTTTGGAAAATAAGGCTTTTTATTATATAAGTCATCCATTGATATAAGTATGTATACATTTCTGTTTGTAGAGAAAGTATAATAAATTATTTATGTTTGTATATATGAATGCCGCATGTTGTCTATATATTATGTTTATGCGTAAAATTAGGCCTACAGGTCAACAGAAAATCAGGCGGAAAAAAGAAAAGAAAGAAAAAGGCTTTGTCGGCGTGTTCTTTTTATAAACTTTTTATAAACCGTTAGAATGAAGGCGGGCTTCATTCTAACGGTGTGATTCTTCATTTAGATGTGGGTTGAATACACTTTGTGCCGTTTTAGTCATTTTAGTTCCTTACAATTTGATTTATATGGTCTTTCACCTTTGTGAATGGTTGCTTTTTTATTTGTTATTGTTTATACTTGTTATTGTTGTTGCTTTTGTTGTGCTTTTAGAGTTACCGCCTTGTCACAGAACGGTATGGTTGTATTGGTAGCTGCACCCATGTCTGACATCTCCTAGTTCTAAATACTTATTGATTCTCTCTCTCTCTCTCTCTCTCTCTCTCTCTCTCTCTCTCTCTCTCTCTCTCTCTCTCTCTCTCTCTCTCGGTTTGTCGGTCGGTCTGTCTGTCCGACTGTCTCTCGGTCTCTCTCGGTCCCCACCCCCACCCCCACCCCCACCTACGCATGTAATTTTGTTGTTGTTGTTGCTATTGGAAAATGTATATGGTGTCTTCGAATGCGGATACGGTATATTACATATATTTGGAGAGTGAAAATTGTGTGTTACATTGTTTTGGAGAGTCGATATTGCCTATGATGTTGTATGCAACTGCAAGACAAACTTTGGCTAACAAACGTTATTGCAATTTATTGTTGTCTCGACTCAGATTTTATCTAGAGGTAGGAGATGGAAGTCTTGCCATGTTTTAAAAGTAGAGTCAGACACATACACGTTTCAGCCATAACTGTGTCAAATGCAAAGTGCTGACCAAATATTGACCTTCAGGTTAGAACACTGTTTTTTGCTTACATTGTAAGAATACAATAGTTACAGACAAAGCGAATATAATTCAGCAAATCAAACGACAGAGCTTTGTCTTTAACTCCTGCATCATGGTTGCGTGCACTTTTTGTTTTATTTTGAATAGCTTGCAAAGCTAAACTTTAACTTTAGAAAGAAAATATTGCAGTGTTTCTTGAAACGTTGTTCAAATGTGATTGAAAACACGACAAAGAAATGAATCGTGGGATCCATAACTTCCTGTATCGTTGAGTAGAGTGTATCGAAGAGTATTATGTTGTATTGTGCTATATCTATTTCCACCTTTTTCTCGGCCACCTCGCTTCCTTAGGTTTCTGTAGATTTCAAATGAGACGATAACGACACATTTATTTAAGCGACAGCTCGGATTAGCCACCGAATTGCCCGACTGTACAGACACTGCAGAGGTTGAAGACGGCAACCAAGACGGAACGAGTACGAAACGAAAACCATTTGCGTCGTCTTTTTGTGTGTTTGTCGCGATAGCACTTTGGGTAGATACATTTTATTTGATACAGCTGTGTATTCCGTTTGAGATCAGCCTAAAGGTAGATTCTTATTTTCCTTCAATAATATTCATATATATCTATACATTTCTTCAGTCCGAGTTAATTGATAAAGGTTTTAAGTTAACCGAAAATAAAGGTTTTAAGTTAAACGAAATGTTTTAACACACGGTATTTTGATGTTATAATGTACGAAAGAAAATGGTAGCCAAATGTATACATAATTTCAGTTGTGACTGATTTTCATGCCGCTTAACTATCTGGTCTTCGTAAGGTATTCTTACAAACAAATAAACGCTGTTCCTAATTATGGGAGCCGCCGACTATTTCTAAGTCAATTGCAGGCCAGTGCTGCTAAACCTCGGGTTTGGTTTATTGTGAACGGTTTTCACTGTGGTCCCACCATCGTGATCATATCAGACAGCAGGCAGAGCTAGAGGGAGCGCATTTAATCTGCACACAGCGGGAAGCTGGTTCACAGCTTTTGTAATGACCGACGTTAACTTCAGGTTTAACACTGGTCAGTGGAGATCAAATTAAATATAAACCACTTACATTAAAATATTGTGCAGAATCAATCATGTGTGTTTTTGCAAACACTCTTGTCTCCTCTTACACAGAGAGGTATTTAGACCACGATTCATTATAACACTGAAATCGACCGGATAATCTCAAGCGGGCTATTCCATTGCAAATGATTTAGCCACACGTGTGGACTTCGTTGTAACAATAGTAATAATAATAATACCAGGACGGGTCACTGATCTTGTGTTTTTGATCATGTTCGAGCTAGATGTCACAAGGATAAGGC
The DNA here is from genome assembly GCA_963584105.1 of Alviniconcha strummeri. Classification (NCBI taxonomy): domain Eukaryota; kingdom Metazoa; phylum Mollusca; class Gastropoda; family Provannidae; genus Alviniconcha; species Alviniconcha strummeri. The sequence continues at coordinate 4,327,573 of OY757544.1, forward strand.
TGGAAGTAAACACTAGAACATCCCTTTTACGTTTCAAAAGCCCAGATACCGATGTAAAAGTTGTCTGTTTAATATAAAAGGCAAATAGCGAAAACCCGTTAACAACGTTAATGACGTGCTTGAAGGACTTAAAACACAATCGAGGGGAACTTAATCTAAAATAGACCGTCAAAACTGTGCAGGTTTGCGTCCCTTGATTTCGAATCCGTTCAAATGACTGGCTGTTTTTGTACACATTCCGTTTTCGTCGCCGTCCCAACCCTGCAGATCAGATAGTGCCCCATGATTTTAGTTCGATCCTGGGTTGAGAAAACTTTTTCTTTTTTTCCCCCCGTTTTTAATTTATTTTTTATCTTTTAACAGAACTGTACTGCCTATATATGTGGCTTGAGAAGACTTCTTCCTCCCCCTACCCCCCCCCCACCCCGCTTTTTTTCTTTTCCTTTTTTATTTTTTTTATTGATGCCCTCAAGAAGAAAGTTACCGCTATCCTTGTTAGTGGCCTAAGATTTTTTTTATTGTATACATTAGACCGCTCCATTACCGCAATCCGACCTTAGTATAAAGGAGAATCCGGAGAACAAAAGATTTTGTTTGTTTTTTTGTTTGTTTTGTTCATCCGGTTAAATATGTACAGGGCATGAAGTGTAGCATACTATTTTTGCCAGTTGTAATGAGACCACTTTGCGCCAGCAATGCGCCTGATCTAACGTTCTCTCCAAACTGAAAACAAGTAAAGTGTCTTGCATAGGTTGTCGGCTTCATTTTTTTGTTTCATTTTGTTTTTCGCCTCGTAAGTGATGGAGACAAGCATTATGCCAGTAGTGAAACAACACATCGTTGATGAACTGTGAGATAATTCTGACTCAGTGTTAAACATATTTCATGAACTGTCTTTACGGGAGACAATTCTGATTTGTGTCAAAAATGGCAGAATTTGTCCAGCAAATATTTGAATGCCCCTTATCACCGATTGTTTCCATAGATTTGCGAATGCAATTGGCACTAGCTGTTTCTTCGTGTCAGAGCTGTAACTTGCCGATATGTACAGCTATTCTCAGCCTCTCTTTCCACTGATAAAGTTAGTCAGTCACTGGACTTTAACGCCGTCCTGCCAACATATACAGTTAGTCAGTCACTGGACTTTAACGTCCAGCCCACTGATGCAGTTATTCAGCCATTGGACTTTAATGCCCTGCCCATAAATACAGTTGGTCATTGTACTTAAACGTCCTGTCCACAGATTCAGTTAGCCAATCACTGGTCCAGCCCACAGATGTAGTCAGACATTGGATTTTAACGTCCTGCCCATAAATACAATTAGTCAGTCACTGGATTTTAACGTCCTGCCCACACAGTTTGCCAGTCACTGGTCCTGCCGACAGACACAGTCAGTCACTGGACTTTAACGTCCTGCCCACAAATAGTTAGCTACTGGACTTAAAGGTCCTGCCCACAGAAACAGTTATTTAGTCACTGGACTTTAACGTCCTGCCCACAGATACAGTTAGTCAGCCATTGGACTTTAACGTTCTGCCTACAGATACAGTTAGTCAGTCATTGGACTTTAACGTCCTGCCCACAGATACAGTTAGTCAGTCATTGGACTTGAAGTCCTGCCCACAGATACAGTTAGTCAGTCACTGGACTTTAACGTCCTGCCCACATATATAGTTAGTCAGCCATTTGGACTTTAACGTCCTGCTCACAGATACAGTTAGTCAGCCACTGGACTTTATAGTCCTGTCAATAGCACGGGGTTCACCAAAGACGACTAGACATACAGAAAACGTGCAGAGCTGCACGAAGACAAAAACATCACTTTCCGATGCATTGCTTTTGAGGAGAAAAAAGAGAAAGAAACAAAATGGCCATAGACCTACATTTCTAATAGTTTTACTCGCAAAGAAGATGGCAGACGAAGTTGTATTTTCCCTGTAAAGCTATGGTGGTGATTCACGCTTCCTGGCCGGTAAAACCGCTCTTTTTTCATCACTTTTACCTATAAATTAATCCGGTTCAATACACCTTACGGAATAGATATAGTGAATTTGTCCCAGTACAAGGCAACAGGTGAATCAATAAAAGCAGAATCAGGATTCAAATTCATGAGTTTTCCCTGCTGCAAGGCAAGATGGAGACGCAGAAAACTCATGTGTTTGACTCCCGATGGTGCTAATATGGATGTCGTTTCTGAGGTGACCCAGTGTTAAGGACAGGACTCCGCCAATCTTGAGAAAAGGGGGCAGAGCTGTCGCTTTTAATGGAGCGGTCTTCTGTGTTACTATATTTATGTATTGCTTTATTTGCTTTTTTGCAATTGCTTGCAATAAAATGTAAAACGAGAACTCGTGTGGTTCTGGCTGTCTGTCTGTGTGTCAGTTTCTCTCTCTCCCTCTCTGTCTCTCCCTCTCTCCCACCCCCTCTCTCCCTCTGTTGTTCGTTTTTGTTTTTGGTTGTTTGTGTTTGTTGTTGTTGTTGTTGTGGTGGTGGTGATGGTGGTAGTGTGTGTGTGTGTGTGTGTATGTGTGTGTGTGTGTGTGTGTGTGTGTGTGTGTGTGTGTGTGTGTGTATGTGTGAGTGTGTGTGTGTGTGTGTGTGTGTGTGTGTGTGTGTGTGTGTGTGTGTGTGTGTGTGTGTGTGAGTGAGTGAGTGCGTGTGTGCGTGCGTGCGTGCGTGCGTGCGTGCGTGCGTGCGTGCGTGTGTGTGTGTGCTTACTGAAATGATTAGCAAAGTGTAGATGTGAATTACACCTACAAAAATAAATCGATGATTACACAACAAAAGACGAAATCATAGAAATCCAGGGTTGCATAACTCTTGCAGTGGACGGGGTGGTACCACTGACCTTAGCATGTAACCTACGCACGATCTTTAAACATGCCGCTATTTTACTGGCGCACCTGTATACCTTAACGATTATAAAACTGACACAGGCACTTCAAAAAAACAGAAATTGAAGTCCAGGTCTTTTAAATTTATATTGACAATACAGGACAGTAAATAACTTGGTGTTTACGGCAGTCAACCATTACGGTTATATCACGGCAAACAATAGAGGATATAAAATAACTACTTTATCTGCTACAAAAGCACGAAGGATTATAAAAATGTCAAACACAAACTCAAAATTGAAATCAACACAAATGCGTAACAAATAAAAATGATTTGATTGTCTGATCGGTGTGTGTGTGCGTGCGTGCGTGCGTGCGTGCGTGCGTGCGTGTGCGTGTGTGTGTGTGTGTGTGTGTGTGTGTGCGTGCGCGCGCGCGATGTGTATGTCTGCATGTGTGTGTGTGGGGGGGGGGGGGGGAGGGGGGGGAGGGAGGTGGTTGCTGGTGACGCACCTGCTTCGTCGAATGTCCGTGCAAGCTTTAGCTCGACACAGGTCGGTTACCATGTGAATAAACAAACAGAACGTCACGCACACAAACACACGCACTACACAGTCTCACGAGCAGAAAGGTGTCCCACAATTAAAGCACGCATCCATTAACTTGAGGCATTTTATTCCTATCACAAACCCCACTACATGTATTCAGAAGTATCACAGAAGGGCATATGACCTAATAAATAAGTACACACACCTAGGAGGTCGAGACACGAGTCAATAACAATAAATACAAATATATATATATCGGGATGATAAACAGCGACATGAAATAAATACCAATCGGTCTTTCTGTAACAGGTAAAAAGGTCCAGTTCGCCTGAAAAAAACAGTGAATGTTATCCTGATTGATTTCAGTGGGGAGGGGGAGGGGGGTGCGTGTGTACGTGCGTGTAAATCGAGGCAATATTGTTGTCAAGTCAGTGTCAAACGTACGTACATTGGATTGACTGTGGCACAAATTCGCGCCATTATGAAACGATGAATTTACCACGACCACAACAACAAACTACTGAGAGGCTTCAGATAAAAATTAAAGCTAGGAACGTGTCATGTACCCTATTATTAAACAAGTGTAAAATGTCAGTTCATCAAATGTATATGAAGACATTTAAAAATAACATGATATAAGTCCTGATGTCATAAAAATATTGGCTACTAATTTTAATAATAATTTAAAAGAATTCTTCAAATTGCTTATGTTGCCTCAATGATAAACTATTCTGAACCTTTGTCTGCCTTCTGAGCACAGACAGTACTCTTAAAGACAATTCTAAATAATTATCGGGAGTCCATAAGAATGTTACTAAAAGGTTCGTTCCACCACTCTATGCGTTCTGATTTTAACCAATTTTGTCCATATGTATCTGTGCCACTAACTGTTGTGTGATTTTGACATTATTATCACTTAAACGTTTTTACTAATATAGTCATTGAACGGAATCAGCTGCTTCTGTTTGAAGCAAGACAGTGTTGAAATGGACGGCTGTGATAAACAAATATGTTCATAACAGAACAGCGTCAAAATGGACGTTTGTGATAAACGAATATGAGTTCATAACAAAACAGCGTCAAAATGGATGGTCGTGACAAAAGAGTGTTTTCATAAGAAAAAAGAAGAAGAGAAAAACAAAACAAACTATATGTCAAAATGGTAGTGCAATGCTACTAAGTGTTATTATGCCCCCTTTTAAAGGACGGCACACCTTCTCAGTGCAACAGTCAGAGTGTACTCTTTAGTTGCTGCCTGCCGCCTGCCTGATTTGACCTCATTAGCCCTGCTGGGGTCAGTTTCAGGCCAGCGCGGGCTTTCTAGGGGCCCGTTGCCTGGCTACAAGACGGTTTCAAAATGGCGGCTGCAGCTTCAAGATTCAATCCCCTTCCTCTTACTTTCACAAAGATTGTGCACCACTCTTCACACCTCAGCATCTTTGGGATGTTATCTCCTGTTTACTCACATGCCAGACTGTCCCCTGGCACCTCTTGGTCAAGTCTGACAGCAGTAATTTGTTTTGTTAGGTTGTAAACATTGATGGTGCCACAATCAATTCCTCCCTTCCTTTTCATTTGAGGGAAATTATCAGACCTCATAAATCAAGACCAGAGGTTTTCCCAGATGGTGTGTAGTGGTCTCTGCACTCTCCAGGCTGTGTTCGTCACATTGCATGCTGACAAACATGGGAGTAATTAGCTGACAAGTCAGGAGGGGATGTAAATGAGAACCCGGTGTCAGTATCCCTACCACCTGGTCTTGCCCACAGGCAGACACACAACACCTTGTTGTGGAATGGATACCTGTGCTTGGATACCAGTGTTTTTGATAGTACTTGGGCGATGTTTTGGATTCTATTTCAGTTGTTTTGTTGACAAAACTTTATAGAAGTAAAGTGTAAGGAATATAACAGTACACAATGGGTGTGCTGTAGAGTAGCTGAGTTCTGCTTATCACTGCTGAAGGGTGTGGACTACCAGACCACCATAGCCAAGGTAATTCAATTTACTTTCTGAAACCACTTTGCAAGTCTGTCTAGTAGTAGTTGTACATTACGGTGCCGTTCTTAGTTTGAGTGCAAAAAACTCTGTTTGGTGCTTATTGGTACAAAACATCAGTGTAATAGTAAGTAAAGATTCAACCATGCATGCCCCTTTTGACTCCACTAACAGTTGTTGTTTTTCCTTCCAAAACAAATTACACTAAAGTGTCAAAAGTGCTATGTTTGACATCTGCAGTTTCTACAAAGATATCTCAGTTACTTCTTTAATTGCAATGAAGACGGAAACACACATATGACCCTGTAACCTCATCCCCCACTGTGTACTGTCAGCCATGCACTGCCACAGGCAACAGAGTCAGACTCCTGCTGACACAGAGCTAAATAGCTATTTATAGCTAGCCGGCCCAGAAAACTAAAGGGCTGCTTGGGAGAAGGTGTGACGGTGCAACATTACTGCGTCTGGTCATCAGAATTCTTCATATACACTATAATGTTGCTGGGTAATATTATCCCACTTCAGAACAGTTCGATATTATTCAGTGTGGTCATCCAAACTCCAAATATACACTACAATGGCACTGCGTGTTATTACCCCACCTCTTAAAGGACAGTTTGATAATATTCCGTGTGGTCAGCCAGACTCCACAGATACTCTACAATGGTATCGTGTCATCATCCAGCCTCTTCAAGGACAGAGCAGTGTTTCTGAATCATCAGGCCTCTGAAAGCCGTGCTATATTACTGAATGATATCACCCTACACTGAACAGATAGTGCAGTGTTTCTAAATCCTCATGCCTATCAAAGGACAGCGCTACTTTACTGAATTACATCACCCTACTTTGAGCAGACAGTGCAGTGTTTCTGAATCATGCCCTTCAAAGGACAGCGCTGTTACTGAATGGTATCAGCCCTCCGTTGAACAGACAGCATAGTGCTACAGTTATGGCCTCACCTGTGAAAGGTCGGCGATTTTTTGTTTTATCAAACCACATCTGACAGGACGGCGCACTATTACTGTGATTGAGATGTTACAGTGAAAATCAGCTTTAAATGGAAGGTGATGGTGCAATAAGTGTCGAAAGAAAGCATAACGCGTAAGAGATTTATTCTTGTATATCACAGATACAGAAACTTTGCATTTGAAATTCTGTTGATAGATAAGCAGCAAAACACCCATTGAAACAGATTCGGTTTACTGAGAAACCTTCGTCATGTTAACAACCGGTCCTAAGCTTCCCAGCTGTTTTATATCGCACCTAGAAGTGAGTGGGTGACGATTAACTGGAGCGGATGTGCAAAGCAGCGTCAATATGGATGGCTGTGATAAAAGACTGTGTTCATAGCAAAACAGTGTACAAACAGGTGGCTGTGATAACACAGTGTGTTCATAACAGAACAGCGTCAAAATGAAGGATTGTGATAAGAGTATGTATTCGTAACAAAACAGCGTCAAAAAGGATGGTTGTGACAAAAGAATGTTCATAAGAAAACAAATAAAGCAACATGCCGTCAAAATGAATGCTCCTGAGTGTTATCATTTCCCCGTTTAAAGGACAGTGCGATATTACTGCGGGTTATGATCAGAATTCTTCACATACACTATAGTGTTACTGAGTGTCATCATTTTAAGTGATCGCCCCTCCCCTGAATGTGCAGTGCAATATTTCTAAGTGATCATCCCAACCCTGAAAGAACAGTGCAATTTCTAAGTGATCATTCCATACTTAAAAAGACCGAGCAACGTTTCTAAGTGATCATTTCACCCCTGAAAGGACAGTGTAATGTTTATAAGTTATCATCCCAACCCTGAAGGGACAATGCAATGTTTCAGAAAGACCATCCCACTACTGAAAGGACAGTGTAGTTTTACTAACTGATTATCCCACCCCTGAAAGGACAGTGAAATGTTACTGAGGGTAATAATCCCCCACTTCTGAAGGACCGTACGTTATTGCTTAGGGTAATGATCCCACCTGTGAAGGACAGAGCAATATTACTGAGGGTAATAGTCGGACTTCTGACTGGACAGTGTAATATTACCAAGGGTAATCGTTAAACCCCTGACATGACAGTACAGTGTTACTAAGGGTGATCGTGAAATGTATGACTAGGTAGCGCAATGTTACTAAAGGTGATAGACAAACCTCTTATTGGGTATAGTCAAATCTCTTACTGGGCAGAGCAGTATTACTGAGGGTGGTCGTCAGAACTCTGACGGTCATGTTATTGAAGGTGATCGTCAAACCGTGAAAGTCAGTGCAGTGTCACTGAGTGTGGTCACCCCGCCGAGACGAAATAATGACGTGTTATTGGTATGATCCCACCTCTGTTACTGTGGGTAGTCGCCCAACGTCTGAAGGGCCAGTACTGCGTCGCTGTGGGTAATCATATCACCTCTGAAGTCACTGCTATTGTTACTGTAGGCAATCATCCAGCGTCTGAAGGGCACTGCAATTGTTACTGTGGGTAATCGTCGAACGTCTGTGGGGCGAGTACTATGTCACTGAGGGTAATCATACCACCTCTGAAGGGCACTGCAACTGTTACCGTGGGTAATCACCCAACGTCTGGAAGGACAGTGAGGCGTTAAAGGTATGATCCAACCTCTAAAAGGACATGTTCTATGTTACTAGGGAATATTGTAATAAAATATTTTTAAAGCGCAAAGTCTTGTCCCTAGAGATTATTCTAAGCGCGCGCGCGCGCGCACACACACACACACACACACACACACACACACACACACACGCACACGCACACATACACTCAGGCACTCGCGCCCACAAGCATTCTGACTATACAAAACTAAATAATTATACACAGCTTAACGTGTATCCAAAGTCTGAAAGGCCAGCGCCACATTATTGAGGCTGAACATCCAACGTCTAAAAGGATAGTACTATGTTACTAGGGGAGATTATCCAACGTCTGAAAGGACAGTGCTATATGTTACTGAGGGTGACCATCCAACGTCTGAAAGGAGGGGAGATCATCCAACGTCTGAAATGATAGTGTTATATTACTGAGGGTGACCATCCAACGTCTGAAATGATAGTGTTATATTACTGAGGGTGACCATCCAAATTATCAAAGGATAGTGCTATATGTTACTGAGGGTGACCATCCAACGCCTGAAAGGAGGGGAGATCATCCAACGTCTGAAATGATAGTGTTATATTACTGAGGGTGACCATCCAAATTATCAAAGGATAGTGCTATATGTTACTGATGGCGCTCATCCCACAGCTGAAAGGACAGTACATCTCCCTCCACCAACAGGTAAGTTCATTCAGTGTTGCTTTACGTCCACAGAGACCGTACGGACCATTAGGATCACGGAGCCCAGGACGTCCACCTCAAACTAGTGACTCATTTGTCAATCTTTTCGAGGGTCATTTTGCATACTTAAAAACTTTGGACTTTTAACTGGGCCAGCTTTTGCTTAGCGAAACTAGTTGGGAGTATTCGTCGAACTGCGACGAAGCTATATTCGGGGTCCAAAAAGCTTCGCTCAACATGCTCTGGGAACATTCGCCCTATTCGACGAACATTGCCTCTGAGCAGAGCTCTCCTGTGGATGAGGAAGAAATAAAAATAAAAATAGATGACGGTGTCGCTAGGGTCTTCACTCAATTCGGAGGGATTTTTTTAATTTGTTGACTTGTGAGAGGCGCAGCCTTGTCTCGGGGACCCAGAATGAGATAGTAGTTAGTTGAATTACCCCTTTTTTTCTTTTTAGAGAGAGACAGAATAAACTTGAGACAGTGTAACAATCTAATTTTAAGGACTTGTGACCAGAGCTGAAATGTGGACTTTGCGAACACCAGCTAAAGTGCCAGAATAATCATCAACATGATTGTGGGCATCCAAGGAAAGACGAAAGAAGAAGGGATGATTAAAGTATGCTGACTTGACTTTAGCCTACATTTTCGATCATGCTGTCTGCTGCGCGTCCGCCGCAAGTTCGGGCCGAAGCTTGCATCTCATTACAAGCCGGTTGAGAACGAAGTAAAGTTCGTCGAACTGTCCGAACCATGTTCGGAGAACTAAAAGTTCAATTAAAAAACGAATCATAGTTCGTCGAAATGTATGTTTGGCGAACAAACATTCGCAGTTAAGAACGGGCTTTAGCTAGAAAGAACACGGACAGCTTGAAGGAAACCAGCAGGGTTAGCTAGAAAGAACACAGACAGCTTGAAGGAAACCAGCAGGGTTAGCTAGAAAGAACACGGACAGCTAGAAGGAATCCAGCAGGGTTAGCTAGAAAGAACATGGGCAGATTGAAGGAAACAGGGTTAGCTAGAAAGACCACGGACAGCTAGAAGGAAACCAGCAGGGTTAGCTAGAAAGAACACAGACAGCTTGAAGGAAACCAGCAGGGTTAGCTAGAAAGAACACAGACAGCTTGAAGGAAACCAGCAGGGTTAGCTAGAAAGAACATGGGCAGATTGAAGGAAACAGGGTTAGCTAGAAAGACCACGGACAGCTAGAAGGAAACCAGTAGGGTTAGCTAGAAAGAACACGGACATCCTGAAGGAAACCAGCAGGGTTAGCGAAAAAGAACACGGACAGCTAGAAGGAAACCAGTAGGGTTAGCTAGAAAGAACATGGACAGCCTCAAGGAATCCAGCAGGGTTAGCTAGAAAGAACATGGACAGAGTGAAGGAAACCAGTAAGGTTAGCTAGAAAGACCACGGACAACTAGAAGGAAACCAGCAGGGTTAGCTAGAAAGAACACAGACAGCTTGAAGGAAACCAGCAGGGTTAGCTAGAAAGAACACGGACAGCTTGAAGGAAACCAACAGGGTTAGCTAGAGAGAACACGGACAGCTTGAAAACCCCCAGTAGGGTTAACTAGAAAGAACTCGGACAGCTTGAAGGAAACCAGCAGGGTTAGCTAGAAAGAACATGGACAGCTTGAAGGAAACAAGTCGGGTTAGCTAGCAAGAAAACAGCCTAAAGGAAACCAGTAGGGTTAACTAGAAAGAACTCGGACAGCTTGAAGGAAACAAGAAAACAGCCTAAAGGAAACCAGTAGGGTTAACTAGAAAGAACTCGGACAGCTTCATGGAGGAGCTGGGTAACACTGACAAATTTCAGTACACGTGCAAGAATGGTGAAAATTTGGGGTGCATACTTTTGTGAATGTTGCCCTTTTTTCTTTCTTTCTTTTTTAAGATTATTAAAAAGTCTACTTCGGTTGTTAATGTTATCATTTTCTTTGGGTTGTTAATGTTATCATTTTCATTGACCACATATTTCCATCTTCTGTATACATGCCATTTTCAAAGTTGAAGTGCAGTTGGAATTAGTATGAAAGCACCCTAGGAAAAAGCAATACAGATCCTCTTGTGATTATTTGAACTCGCAACGTTATTTCCACTTCTTGTTAAATTTAAAACCAGTATTAGGAATATTTTCCCAATAACATTAAGATACTTCATATCGGATAGACTTGCTCTGAGGACTTTTTAGTTTGGACACAACCGCCAAGGTGCATGAATTACTAAACCACAATCAACCAAACCACCCTTTTTTCTGTGCTAAAAGCATTGTATGTTATTACCGAGTGTTGAATGCAATTTGCACATCATACATGCAAATAAAAGAGTTACAATGAAAAAAAAAAAATTCAATAAAAAAATCTTGAGCTGCTCTCTCCGTTTATGTTTAAAGGAGATGCAGTGGGTAATACAAATTTATTATCTGAGTAATACAAATCTGTACTTAAAAAGTATTCGTGATTTCTGAGCGCATGAGTGTGTAAGTTTGTTTATGAAACAAGCTTTGAATGAATGCAAGAAAACACGCAAGAAAAAAGAAAATGCACCAGCATCACACAATCTATCTAATGTTGGTGGGACAGCACCATTTAGTGTCCCCTGAATACTGACATGGGTTCCAATTGACCATATCAATTTCAACAACTAAATCAGCCAGGGACCAGTTGGCATAAGTAAAACACAGATACACTGTTGCAGGCACACAGTTCACAAAGACAAAAACAAGAAAATAAATCAGCATTTTCCAGAAATGTTTTAATTCCTACATTTTGGTACAAGATTTAGACTCCCAGATAAAAGGATCCTTTTAAAATAACACTCCTCCAGAACAGCAGCATAACTGACAATAAATAAATGATAACTGAACGCAGCAGTGAGAAGATAACTCCTCACACCAACCCCTGGGAACGGATCTGTCCATAACCTTTGATGGTGACATCCACACTGAAGATTCAGCACGGCAAACAAGACTTAAACAATGAAGAATAAAAATAGTAAAAAATATATAGAAAAAATATGATACAGAAGTAAATGGTGGCAAGAAAGTGAAGTGATGACTGGAATATACCATAATGTTATATACAGTTATGCTAGATTTCTTCATGGCTGCCAGCCTTCATCTTCTCTAGGTTCTCTCCAACAGAAAAATCATAAACCATGTTAAGCCTATAACAACAAATATACCACCCCATATCTTTTAAATTTAGTTTTTTTGTTTTTAGTTCTATTTCCATTTATAAATCCATCTTTCAGTTATTTAGTGTGCATTATCTGTATAAATTTGCATTCTTCTATCATCTCTCAAAGAAAGCTCTCATTGGGCAGTGTGCCAAATAAATTCAGTGAAAGAAGCTGACCTCTAATAATTCTGCAAATGTTGGTGAGGTCATGTAAACTGTTGTGGTGCTTCCTGTTTCCTGCTTGTACTGTCATCTCATAGCCTGGGCCATAGTCTGTGAAATGCTGCACACATTTCAGCACAAGCACACCACCTGTCACAATCATCTGATAGACAAATACCAGCAAACTAGAAAACACTGCACACATAAAATAAACGTGTATAATGTACACAGATGCCCTCGAGTTACTGATTTAATCCTAAAATGCAGTAAATCATCTGAAACTCAGAGGCAAAGAGCAAGACAGCAGAAACCAGTGATGTGCTTTGAAACCATGACTTGAATTGGGTCATTGTTAATCAAACACTGGAACCATTTCATGACAGCACAGAGGAAACTTCTTACACACAGCCATGGGGTCATCAGCACACACACCAGCAAACACACACACACACATGCATGCACTCTACACACGTTCATTTTTTAATTTAAAAAAAAAGATCTACACAGTTATCCCACCAGCAAAAGCCTACAGAGAAGGCAACTGGAAAAGGTTTCCTGCCAGAACCCAGATTTAAACCCTCAAACCCTTGATCCTGGGTTAACTGCCTGTGTCTGCCATCTACTGTATTTACCTTGTGGTCAGGTACATCCTGAGGCAGCTTGCGCCCAACCATGAGAGCTGTGAGTGATGCCCAGCAGCGAGCAGTGTTGGCATGGTGATAGCCCCCTGGTATGAAAAACAACAAAACCAGTGATTTGTTTTCAAAGTCCTTCACTCTCTGAATAACATAAAAAAGAATAAGAATAAACCAGACTTCTGGTGACTTAGCAGAAAATCTGTGGCACTAAGGTGTTTAAGGCAAGGTTGAAAACAAAAACAACAGTTTTTGTGACGACAGAGTAATGTTATCCTGAAAAAGGAATGAAAATATTTACTCAAATTTAAGATATTTTCCCACCAACAATACAGCCACTTTTCTGTGTATTTTTTACAATGCAAGTACCCATGATTATTTTTCTCTTTCAAACAGGTCTCACAAAAATATAGATTGCTAGACATCAGTACTCATCAGTTTCAAAATACTAATTTTAGTGTAAATATTGAACATCTTTACACAATGATGCACAAACATATCCACTGAACGGTGTGTATTGTGTGTATGTGAGGGATGGGCCAGGGCAGTGGAGGTTTTTGGGGATCTCGCTGAATTCATCAGAATGTGGGTCATGCTGAAAGCAGCAGTCTTGAATTGCAACACATGCGGAGCTCTTCACAACAAACAACCCACCTCCCCCCAGCAGGAGCAATGGCAGCTTCCACTGCAGCAGGAAGTAGAGACAGTGGCGATAGGCTGTCAATGTGAGGTTGAACGACGACATCGGATCCCCTGCCAGCCCATCTGCACCACACTGACACACAATCACCTCAGGGGCGTATGACTCGTGCACACTAGTCATTACTCTGTAAAGCAGATTCATGATACATAAAGTTTCCTCTCTGCAACATTGCGTACAAAGCAGCTGGCATGAATAACACAAATGTAACTGTTTCCTTTGTTGTGACTCTTGATAACTGAACAAAGATGAGTGCCTTAATGACTATATGTAGGAAGGTAATACTCACTGAATATTACTCTCATTTTGTTTCTGTTTTCAGTGTGCTAACACAATTTCCAGTATTTTGAAATAAAATGAACATGCCAGTTACCTGCTGTAAACGCAACCCTATTATAGATAACTAGGTGCCCCATAAGCCATAATACAGTAGAATGCCCATAAGATAAAGCTGAGAGCACCATAAATACTGCTTCTTTTGAGCAGCCATGTCTCAAAATGCCAGGAATGTGACTAGCACATATTTTTCAATCGAGTTTGTCACAAAATATTAATGTGGTTCTTGACTTCTACTGTAAGCATTAAAAACAAAATCACCACATCTCACCGCTTGAAGACGGAGAAAAACTCAGCATCAGAAATGCCATCCTTCAGTGGCACGTTGACGCAGCAGTACTTGCCTCCCCTGGACCCCACATCATTGACATTCCCACTGCCTGGCAGAGAGAAACAAGACTAAAGTTGCAGGTCACAAACACTGTAACCACTTTCATCACATCACACTTGCAAAAAGGTACACAGCAAGTACTCCAGTGGAACCCCTTTTTAAGACCACCCAATAAATCAAACAAAAGCAATCTTAAAATAAAAGAGGGTTGGTGGTCAGTCAGTGGTTGTTTACATGGAAATAAGACAAGAAGGTTTCTGAAAAAGTTGCTATGAAAAAAAGAGGTGGGTTGCTTCTTGTGATGAGGGGTAGTCACTGGTCAGTAGTTCATTATGTGGAAATAAGAAGGGATT